>JAEAOA010000215.1:0-20430 GCA_016746295.1 Potamilus streckersoni
GTTTCTTTAACAGTAGCAGTTATTTTCATCTATCACACTAAACCCTTAGCAATGTCAGAGTCACTAAACATACTTTTAAAAGCCTTTGAAAATGTATAAATTGCACACAAAGGCAGTCTGAGTTTAGTTATAATACATACTAAAATAAATAAAGCTCTAATTATACCAGACTTAGGCATAAAAATGAAGTCTCCATAGATCCAGTTTATAATTTTAAAAATCCAATGATTTCTTTAGATCGCTTAAATTCTTTTCAAGGTTGGAATGATTTTTGTCTGAAACGTGTTTGTGTATTTCGAACATTTCTCCAAAACATTATTGACAATTCACAATTTCAGATGTTGCAGAAAGCATTTGTGTCTGCATTTTGTCCTGGATTCACGAATGCATCATCATCAGTGTATTCTTTACTAAAACTTTGCGATCGTTTTATTATGTAAGTTTTTAATCACTTTCAGCGATATTAATTGCTCTTTTGAAGCCATTAATATTTTGTCCAGAATAAAAAGAACATACTGCAAACAGAATGTAAAAGAATCTGTGAATGTAGATATGGGCGCCAGCAGCATGGGTAAAGGGGTGTCACTTGATCCCCTTGGGAATCATACTGCATAGATAGATAGATAGATAGATAGATAGATAGATAGATAGATAGATAGATAGATAGATAGATAGATAGATAGATAGATAGATAGATAGATAGATAGATAGATAGATAGATAGATAGATAGATAGATAGATAGATAGATAGAAAGATAGATAGATAGATAGATAGATAGATAGATAGATAGATAGATAGATAGATAGATAGATAGATAGATAGATAGATAGATAGATAGATAGATAGATAGATAGATAGATAGATAGATAGATAGATAGATAGATAGATAGATAGATAGATAGATAGATAGATAGATAGATAGATAGATAGATAGATAGATAGATAGATAGATAGATAGATAGATAGATAGATAGATAGATAGATAGATAGATAGATAGATAGATAGATAGATAGATAGATAGATAGATAGATAGATAGATAGATAGATAGATAGATAGATAGATAGATAGATAGATAGATAGATAGATAGATAGATAGATAGATAGATAGATAGATAGATAGATAGATAGATAGATAGATAGATAGATAGATAGATAGATAGATAGATAGATAGATAGATAGATAGATAGATAGATAGATAGATAGATAGATAGATAGATAGATAGATAGATAGATAGATAGATAGATAGATAGATAGACAGACAGACAGACAGACAGACAGACAGACAGACAGACAGATAGATAGATAGATAGATAGATAGATAGATAGATAGATAGATAGATATTCTGAGACTAGAGGCAAATTTTTGCATTTTGCAGGACTAATACGCACAATGCGGAACAACTGTAGGCATTTCTGTTGTTGACTATAATGTGCGTGTTAACACTATTCCCTTAGGCAATTCCTTTCAGAAATATCAAAACTAAAGTATTAGTAACAGCTTTGATAAAGGTTTCTACTCTGTTTGGCCCTCACAAATCTGTCCTATCTGGTTAAGGGTCAAATTTTATGTATGGAATCTTCCAGCTAGATATGTTTTTACTTGGCATACAACAATTCAAGTCAAAACCGAATTATGGTTTCACATAACTTTAATGGAGAGTTAATAGCATTCATTCTCTCTTGATCATTTTTCAAAGTTTCTTCACATTAGGTATTATGGGCCTTATGGAGTAAGGAAGCTAATGAATGAGTTAAATTATAATAATATTAATCTGATCTAAATAAATTAAAGGAGTACTAGTATATTGAGGCATATAGCCAGGTAATTCAAGCAATTAATTAAGTTGCACCTGTCCCACTCACTGAGGAATTAAATGAAAGTATTTAATAGGACTCTAATGATGTTGGAGCGACAAATCTTCGGAATTCGAAAATTATGAATAATTTGTAACAAGGACATACTTTCATGACGTTGAAATTATAAATTCCAGACCTGTGAAGCAAAACACATACAGGATGAGCCCTGTCAAATATGAATACTTGAAAAATGAAATTCTTTTGCTGTAGAGGGTTTCAAATTTGCAAAGAAGTTACTGAGCGTAGCGCTTAAAAACACCTCCATTATTTTCAATGCGCATGCCGCAAAAAATGTCCAGTTCCGGATAGTTCAAAACTTTTAAACATTTATTGCACATTTTGTGCTGCATATTTAACGAAAACCATCTCAAAAATTTGAATGTTTCATGCATTGACATGTCCCTGTTTCTCAATTATTTTCTCAAGACCTGTAGTTCGTTTATAACACGAGTTAAAAAAGTTTTAACACGAGTTCGATAATAAAATTATAACATGACTTCAATACGTCAGTTTATCTGCAATGCTGAATATTTTAGACCCCAATAGGTGTTTGAAATTGAATACAGTATATTAATGTATTCAGAGGAACTTAACAATGCAATAATTACACCATAATGATAAAGGAGTATAAATAATACTTATGGAATATTTATTCGTATTTGGGTGAAAACATTGCACAATATTCAGAAAAATTAACATGCCCAAAGACGTTTTTTTTGTTCCATTTTCTGTTGGTGGTGAGGGAAAGGTTTTCCATCTTTAAATAGTCAAAATAGCATTTCGTCATATACATATTTTTTCTTGCCTTGTCCCGTCAAATATATCCATGGATTCATTCAGCATAACATTTAATTATTTACATTCCTCGTTCATTTTCTCAAAATTTAAACATCGAGCATCGTTCGGTGCATGCAATAACTTTCAATATGATTTTTCATTGCTTATGGTGACAAGTAAAAGCTCTCAAATTTGCTGGGTCTTTAGACAATATTTATGTTTGCCACCAGAATATTTATCTGGAACAGCCTTCTTATATTTGGTTTAATTCTTTTTGACATTCCATACATCCTATATTTAAGTTTTAAATATCCAATTATTTCAAAGAATCTGTCATATTATTTTGGTTCGCCTTTTAAATCAATATTCATCCACGTGACTGGACGTAAAAATGCAGATAGTATGATTTAAAAAAGAAACTGAAAGAACTTGCTCTTAAAGTCAATGGATAGTCAAAAATATTCATATTTTTCGTCTTTATCTATCAGTCACTCTTTCTATCTTAGCACCATTATATACTCGTTTTTAACCAGAAGTATGCTTATGTAAAATACGTATGCGAACACACATTCATTCACGTGTATACATACCCTTGCACCAGATGAAATAAAACAGACAAACAGACATATAGACAGACAGGCACATAGGTGAAAGCCACACAAAAAAAATAAAAATAATAAAAATCTTTCTTTCTCTTTATGGGAAAGTGTTACGTACATGTAATTTAATTACTTGTTTATTGGTTTTAAATTTTTTACTTTTTCTCTTATTATATTGCATGTTATTGTAATGACAACTTTATTCACTGGATTTGAAGTTTTTTTCAGAAAAATGCAGTTCAGTTATGTTTGACTGTAAAGGATAAAGTCGCTTTTTTATATTACATTAATTGATAACCTAGATTCACTTTCTTGTAAACAACTTTTAATATTTTTATATCCATCCTTATTGAAGTAATCACTGATTTCAGTGAGGGTTATATCTGGATACATTTTGGCACTAAGTTACCATATGACCCATCACGAGGGTCTGAATTCTGTAGCAGGTGCGTTATAACTCGTGTTTTTATAATGATTTAATTCATTTATAATCAATACCTTTGGAGCTCAAATGTATTTTGTTGTTGCCAGTTAAATTTTAGTTTTTTCTATATTTCGGAATTAATCAATTATGTGCCCTGAAAAGAACTTATGCTCATTCAAGTTCTTGGACAAAGACATTCATTGAAAATTATTCGGAATTCTAACGCCAGAGTATTATTATTGGTGATTCAACAAGAATCTGTTGACTCGTCAACACAATACAGGCTATAGAAGTAGTAATCGTCTTCCATCTTGGAACTTGCATCGGATTCATATTGTAATTCACTTGGGACTTTTTATTGGAAAGACATATTTATTAATTATGTGATTCATTTAGGATTAGATTCATAAACCTAAGTCCTTTTTTTATAGTTTTACTTTATTTTGCTAGGGAAATAAACTATTTTGCTAGGCATATAAAATATTTCTAAATTTTACTAAGCCTTTTGTTACTTTTATACGAGCCTAGACACGAAACACGATGTATACCGCTCTTTATCACATTTTGAATAATATTTCACACGATTGTTGATCCTCTTGCGGAGCAAGATTGAAATTCAAAAATCCACTTGGTATCAGAACTGGGAGTCAGAGTGAGTGAAAAACAAACTTCGCATTAAAATTGGTGAAAAAATGACAGATCTGGGGGATCTCTGAAGCATAAATGAGGATAAATGGAAACACTGCACAATGATCAGTTTTGGGTACTTCCACCACTTGTCGAATGTAATATTGGTCATCTTAATACACACGTGAGGCAGTATGAGGATAGGATGTCTTAATCCACTTAAAAGCCTCAAATATGTAAGGTTAGAAAAAAGATAAGTCAGGTGAACTTGAACTGATGAATGTAACAAAGCAAAAGAAAAATATTAAGAAGCAAAAGAATTTAAATAAATTCGTTTCGATTATTTGTGCAACCCAATTTTTTGTTTTTAAAATAGCCCCTTTTTGTGGTTGAGCACTGCTTATTTTTTGATTTCCTAAATATTTCGCACAAAGTATTTAAAACGAATTACGTACTTTTAGCTACATTTAATGATGGTTATCAGATAATTGACCGAGATCGGAAACGTTAGAAATGCCATGTCGATATATATATATATATATATATATATATATATATATATATATATATATATATATATATATATATATATATATATATATATATATATATATATAGATAGATAGATAGATGCAATAAACTGACGACGAACAGTACGAAACTAGTAACTAACTAGCCTAAGCGCTTTCGACTCTTAATGAGTCTTTTTCAAAGGCAAATGCAAAACATATATACGATAAACAAATAAACACAAAAACCTTGTGTTTGTAAACCTCTACATGGTTGTCTTCACATGTGCTAAAGCTATAAATACAACCAGCTTGTATAGACTAGATGCGGAAACTGAAAATGTTGTATAATTCCCTAAAAGTCTACAAGCCAAAGCGACATCTATTTTTACTTTTTGTACATATGTAACGCAGATTATATCCCGGATATTTGATTCTATACCGGTTATTCTTATAGTAAAAATTGAAGGATAATAAGAAGATTTAGAAAATGTTAAATTTTACTAGTGCATAGTTTTCATTTTCTAGTCTTCTTGGTTTAGACAGCTTGGTTTCAATGTTCTAAGGCGGCGTATCCAGTATGATTCCTTTTCCTTCCTGGTTTCGGATCTCTGTGGTTGTTAGCAATAGCGATAAGTATTATATCACTGAAAGTGTGGACAGGGGAGGAGAAGTGTTCTGCGACCGGGCTTCTGTACATTTTAGTACCATTGCAGTTCCATTGATTTGTAGGTAGTTTTCTTCATTATATTCAAAGCTGTTGAGTTTTAGGACAAGCTCCAGGAGTTGGACTAAGAAGTGTGTGGGTGGATTGTTTACAGTTCTTGTTTCCCATGTTTCGCTACATGCCTGTAACCCTTCGTTGTGCGGTATGTTGGTGTACAAAGATGTGACGTCTAAGGAAGCAAGTAATGTATCTGGCAGTAATGGTTCACTAGCTTTGCTTTTTATGAGATAATCTGTCGTGTCTTGAAGATATGATGGTAATTTGTGGACATGTGGTCTCATAAAATGATCTAAATATTCTGATATCCTTTCTGTGGGGTGCCCGTTACCTGAGATTATAGGTCTGCCAGGGTTTCCTTGTATGTGGATTTTGGGTAGAAGATAAAATCTACCTGCTCTTGGGTTTTCTGGGCTTAAGTAGTGTTTCGTTTGCTGGTCTATGTGTCCGCTTTTGTACGCCTCGTCAATAACATTAGTGATGATGACCATGATCCAACGCTGGAATATGCGAAAACTCAACAACTTTGAATTTAATGAAGAAAACTACCTACAAATCAATGGAACTGCAATGGGTATTAAAATGGCCCCTTCGTATGCTAACATTTTCATGGGAAAACTTGAGGGTCAGCTCTTAGCATCGGTTGAGCGTACACCATACCAGTGGGTACGCTTTATCGATGATATAGAAATGAAGTGGCAGTATGGAAGAGAAAGTCTGGATGACTTCATATCAAAGGCAAACAACTTCCATCCTTCAATAAAATTCACGGCAGAAATTTCCAACTCGAAAGCGCTTAGGCTAGTTAGTTACTAGTTTCGTACTGTTCGTCGCCAGTTTATTGCATCTATTTTAATTAATCCCTACCAAACGTGATTTAGGGGCCCCGAGTGGCCGAGTGGTCTAAAGCGTTGTCCGTTACGGATCACTGCCATCTCACCTCTGTCTGCGTGAGTTCGAATCTAGGATTCGGCGAATGTGGATATGTGAGAAAGCTTGCCAGTAGCTTCTCGTGGGTCGGTGGTTCTTTCCGGTGATTTCCCGGTTTCTTCCTCCACCATTAATACTGGCCGCCATGAATAGCCTATCGTGTGCTGAAAAATGGCGTTAAGCCCAATAACATAACATAACATAACCAAACGTGATCCCTTGGTGGATCCAGTACGCTTGAAAGGTTTGTTTTTCGCCATATGATTTGTATTCTTTATATATATATATATATATATATATATATATATATATATATATATATATATATATATATATATATATATATATATATATATATATATATCTGTGTGTGTGTTTGTTTGTGTGTGTGTGCATGGATTAAACCTATAGATACATTATGTTTCAGCCAGCATGTGTAGGCTTGTTGCGAATACTGACATTTGTTTATATTTCCCTAGAAATCTATGAGGCACAGCAACATCTGTTACTTTATGTACATTTATGTTATTAATTTATAGCTCTTTTTCGTGTCGATAATGTCTCCATAATATCTTTTATTAAAGGAGAAGTAGAAATGATTAGTTTTTCAACTAATCTCAATATACTGGCATAAGCTGCTAGGTTGGTTCAGATTCTTATGCATGTGGTACACGTGCACAACCTGTGCTCTCAACACATGCTGATCAATTTATTTTATTTCAAA
Source organism: Potamilus streckersoni (assembly GCA_016746295.1). Taxonomy (NCBI): domain Eukaryota; kingdom Metazoa; phylum Mollusca; class Bivalvia; order Unionida; family Unionidae; genus Potamilus; species Potamilus streckersoni. The sequence continues at coordinate 7,177 of JAEAOA010000215.1, forward strand.
ATTCACAATTATTTTACTTCAAATGCATTCAATTGTTTATCTTTTTTTAATTGTTAAATAACAATTCAAATTTTAAACGGTATTGTGTATTTGTGCAAGATTTAAAGTTAATGTTAGATCCTGAATATCTATATAAAATCATACTTTTAACGCACATAGAAAGTTAGCGTAAGCAAAGTGAGCAGTCTGAAGGTATAGAAGCTATTCGTTTGTCAAAGTATATCTCAAATGTTGGTTTTAATTATATATTTCAAGTCTTAAAACTATCGTAAATTCTTGAAAAATTCTGAAATTAATATTCTTTTCTGAAGATAATTTCTGAATATAATGTTCCTTTGTGTAACGTTGCAAATCTATTATGTAGATATATAGTTCATTATCATATTCGGTCCTTTTGATATATCCAATGTTTTTCACAGTTCATTACCGAAGGTACAAATCGATTTTCTTGATTGCATGTCTGTAATCGTTTTCAGTTCATTGTACATTTTGTTCTTGATATGGCTCCGTCCTTTCTTCCTGGCTCGTGGCTTCCCACACTTCCAAGAAATCACAGGAAGAAGCACCAAAGTCTTAAGTTCCATGGTGATTTTTTCCTTTCCAATGGCAAACAGTCCAATGAGATGAAGGGACCTCGTATTCAACAAAGCCATCCACAAAAAAGATCAACCCTTGGCAATTTAGGTTAGATTTATTTGCGAATGGTTTGACTTGTCAAAGGGTAGTTTAAAAATCAGTCAGGTTGCAAAGTGTTAGCTCAACCATTGTAATGGTGTCAGTATGAAGCAATCGATGTATACAATAATGATATCAAAAAGTACGTCATTGTCTCTGGTTTCAATGGTGCAAAATATAGTAACATGGGAATTACCATGCATAATCCCAATCCTTATAATAAACATGTATGTACAATTTTGACGTTGACGAACCGCCACTACACAAAGTATGCCCTTTACACACCTCAAACATAATTTTAATATGAAAATAAAAACACAAAGATTTATGCATAAAATAATAGCAGAAAATGAGTTCTTGTGACAAATGCATATAGTTATTGATCGTATGAATAGTGATAGCATAACATTTATTATTTTAAAAAATGCACAATTTTGAAGTCTACAGTACTAGCAGCCCGTTTACTCGGTCAGAGATGGCAGCTTGGAACACCTAGTTACACCGTAATTTAAGTCAATTGTAAAAATACAAGTAATTTTATTTTATTTATTTATATTTGTTATCTAAGATCACGAGAAGGTTTGGGTTTCGAGCGTATGGGGTGGTTTGGAGTGTTTCGATAGATCCGAGAAAGGGACATTGTAGTAATAGTATTGTAGATTTAATGACCAAACAAATATCGAGAAGTACATAATGTAAGTCATATATCAAGGTGACCGACATTCCTCAGCAATATGCCTGTGCTATTCATCATAAACAAATATCAAACTCAACGAAAGATCACGATAAGATAAACTGGAATAAACATAACAAAGAAAAGAAAAACAATGAAAACTTACACTGTATTTAAGCTGTTTCTGGGTCCTCATAACACCTGGCAACAGTGTTGTGCGCATCCGCAAGAATAACCGGAAATGCAGAGCTAAAACCACAGCAAAGGTGGCGCTCTATAGTTTTGTATAGCATTTCTTCACTTGTTATACTCATTATTTTAAAAAAAATGACTTCGTATATCTTAAGCATTGTTCAAAGAACCTTTAATTTCCTTTATTTTGGTGTTTGATTGATCGATGAAATATCGGTAACAGAGTATACAGCTTGGCCTTATTCAACATGTGCACCCTTCAAAAAAATGTTAGCTCCACTTGATCATTTTCACTTCCTGAGCTTATGGTCTCGCTAGAGAGTTTATCTGGTGAATTTTCAACCGACAACAACCTATTGCAGAAAATAATAATAATTTTACACTGAAAATACAAAAAAACAAACTAATTACTTTTCTACAAAGCATGTGAGATAATGCGGTATGCATAAATGCGGTAATCTTGTTAATTCCTTATACAACTGGTGGCTTTTATATTGAACCAACCCTGCCACCATCCCCTATTTTTTATATTCATTTTTGACAGCAAAGAGCTATTTGGAATATTCCCTGTTACAAGTCAGCTAAAAGAATCAGTATGTGCATGAAAAAGTTTACTAGATCTATAACAAATTAGCATACTTTTCACCACCCTTCAACTATCGCGATTTTTAGATATTTGCATTTGTAGCAAACATATATAAATACGTAAGCCAAGTCGGCTGTTCATTTGTAGCCTAAGTTACGCATTTGATCTCCAATGCTAGCCTAACTGTTACAGCAAGTCACCAAACAAGCCAACCCATTTTCAAAGTTAACTCAAAGCAAATATAAACCACATTAGAGATTTAGCTTCTGTGCGAATTTATATATGCTAGGAAAATGATAATTTAGTTCATACCTTTTACATTAAAAATAGGGAGGTGTGAAAATATGAAATTACACAGTGAGACCTAAGTGGTAAAGTGTAAGAAAAGAAACAAAACAAGAAAAAAGCCGATGTTTTTATTTTGTAATTTTGGGTAATTTCTTTATTGCACTTTCAGAAGCTGTTTTTGTCTAGTCTGGCAGAATCATTTTCCAAATTTTAATAGGGATTAAGGATAGTGTACTTTAAACTAATTCAGGATGATTTGCCAAGGGAGCAGTCATTTTAGTTAGCAGTGTGCTTAGATCCTGTACAATTTCCAAAAGTATATCAGAAGAAATGGCAGCCACATTGCCTCAAAGCAGCATATAGGTATGCCAACATTATCTCCACTGTGCATGTTTCCAATGCAGGCAACGTCAACTGATATGCATCACTTTCACAAAAAGATATAACATCTGGTGGCACCCAATTATAGAGCAGAATAGGTATTATGATTTATGACTTGATAATAATTGTTCGGTTGAAAAAAGCATAAGAAAGTCTCAAACAAGTCCCGCTACGCCCCCCCCCATTCTAATGGTAAGTAAGCTATTATAGAAATGCACATTACATTTTGTCAACTTAGCAAACAATTTTATGCTGAAAGACAGGAACATGAATCATGACAAAATTATTCCTTTTATGTCAACAATAAATTTTACATTTTGAAAAGGGATGAAACACATGAGGTTCAAAAAAGTCTAATGCTAAAGTTTAAAATATTTGCTTATTAATTAATATATAATATGGAAGTAAATGCATTTGCTGTCATAATTTATTTTTAAATTTCATTCCAAATAAATGAAAAGTAACATTTTCACTATATATTTCTTTCACATAATGCAAGTTTTAAATTTAAGGTGGCTTTATTCCTAAATCCTAAGACTTCTAATTTCCTCATAGTGAAGGCCACTATTCACACATGCCTCAAGGCAAATTATGTAAGTAAGAGCAAAATAAACATGCATTATCTCATTTTCATGCATGACAAAAATTTTTAATTTTAAATTTTAAATTTTTAAATTTAAATTTAAATTTTGTTCAGAACATCATATATAATGAGATGAAAATCACAAACATAATTGCATAAATTTTCCTCTTTGTTTAAAGGTGGCGCTCGAAAGTTTCATATCTTTCTTTGGGTTAGAATTTTACAAGGAATGTAATTTCCCTTGGCTTCTTCACTGCTTATACTGGCAATTTAAGAAAAAGCTTGTATATATTAAGTATTGCTTAAGAGAACCTTTAATTTCCTTTATTTTGGTGAATGATTGATGGGTGTCATGTGGGTTATAATGTATACAGCTTGGTCTTACTCCTGATGTGTATCGTTCAAACAAATGCTAGCTTCACTTTATCATCTTCACGTCCTGAAGTTTAGAAGTAAATTGTAATAAAAGACCCGAATACTTTGTTTACATTTTATATATTTGGTAAATGTTCGTTGCATTTCATACACCCACTCACGCACCACCCACCCACACACCCACCCACACATACACACACAAACACACACACACACATATATATATATATATATATATATATATATATATATATATATATATATATATATATATATATATATATATATATATATATATATATATATATATATATATTGTACATTATTTCGAAATTGTGTGCATGCGGTTAATTCCATGCTGCAGAAGGAAGTTGTTTATGTTGGAAAAAAAAAACCAATATACCGTGAGCGCACAGGCAATGTATGCTACATTTCCTGTGTATAAATTACTCGCGGATTCGGATATGATATTTTCAGCTGACTGATTGGAGAGTAATTAATAGCCTGTGACTGGTGATCGGTTACTGGTGAATGCTGAGTGTAGTGTTGAAGGAGTAAAGGAGGAACGGATTAATAATTAGTTCCGTATATGCACCGTATTGTAGATGTTGTTTAGTCGTGGTGCTAATTTGAGTTGAGTGATCATATCATATTTCATTATTTATTGAGCTATATCATTTTTCTCCGGAATTTTTCATTGTTTATGTGAACAATTTTTCCCATTTTTTATGAGCAATCACTCTGAATAATTATTCTTTGCATCGTTATACTATCAAATTGTTTTCTTGCATATCAGTTAACACTTCATTTAAATCGTAATACATTATCAGATTCGTGCATATTTTTTTTAAGATTTGGAATTTGTTAGCGCACGAATCAAATATGGTCTATTTCATTGAATCATTCATGAATAAACAATATAGTTTTAAGATAAGATAATATAAGATATGAATACTTTATTCCAGAATACATGGTCCATATATCTAAATTAAAATACGGATATAAAGTAAAACATTATAAACCATTGTTAACATAATTGCATTCGAGAACCCATAGTTAGCGCAGAATCAGCAATTATTATACTACTGCAAAAGTTTAATTACAGAGAACATGTCAGTTGACATTAAAAAAATAGAATATCAGTAACTTATTTTTTAGCTGCAGCGAATAGCTGAGAATTCTTGTTCAATATGTAACTTAGACCTCTTAGAATTTTGCTTCTGTCTCATGTTACGCCGCTAAAATACCTGTCATGCATTGATCGTTCATAAAAACACGTGTGGTGTTCTATCGTGAGGCGAAAAATGAATACCTGTTTTGCAACAGGAACGCTCAGACACTCAATACAATTCACTGACTATTACTGATAAAATTATTTGTGATGGCAGCTCCGGTGACCTAGTAGTTAGAGCGTCTGCCTCGGACGAGGAAGGTCGCGGATTCTATCCTCGGCATAGTAATACCAAAGATTCAAAAAATGATAATAACAGCTGTCTTTCATGGCGCACAACATTAAGAGATTATTGTTAGGGTTGATCGGCCTGGTGTCAGGATAAGGTGACTAGGTGGAACATTATGACACGTGTGCGACATGATACCCCAGTGCAAGACATCACTATAAACTGTCACACTGCAGATATCGTAGTGATATGACTGAAACATTGTTGAAAATGCGTTAAAAAATTACATTACAGATGCATCTCTGTTCACTGCTGGTATCGCTCCTGTAATTTATTTCAGTTATTCATTCGCTACTTTGACACGTTCAGAAAACTCCGTGCAAATATATTGAACGGCGGCTTGTTTAAAAAACGCATACGGTACTGTGCATCAATTTTCCACTGAGGTCAAATTGGACCATAGGTTAAGAAAATCAAGGCATGTGCAGGTTATAACAATTTTCTGTGGAATTAAAAGGTGCAAGTAATTTTCCACTCAGGTCAGCATGGACAATACATTGCCACAGTAGCCAATACATTTCCTCTATAGTCAGAATGGATCAGAGTGTGAGAAAATCAAACTGTATACGCGTGACCGTATAATCAGTGCTCCAACCAGACTTACATACAAGCCTTATATTGGCCCTTTGGATAGTATATTGAGTCAACACTACTTGGCTAAAAGCAACCTTTTATTAGCCCTAAACTTGCAGAAAGGGTCTCAATGAGACTCTCATTTCCCCCAAAAATTAAATCGGTCGCCACGTTTGTTTTGGTCTTCGACTCCCCTTATTCTCCTTTTTGTAAAAAAAAAAAAATCTTTTGAGAGTTTATCCTAACCAAATCGATGAAATTTCATTCGTTTAACAGTTTTGAGTTGTAAACACTCATTGCTGAAATTAGAACTGACTCTTTGGTGCGAAGTTGAAAATACATGATTCAAGCACATGTAGGTGCAGAAAATACTGCGGATCATTTCATTTTATGTACACGGAAATTGACAATAAGGATGCATCTATGCTCATAAATATAGGTTTGATCATGAGCACTAAACATTAAATTCAATGACTTTTTATATCATGGTGTTTACCTAAATTTTCTATAGGAACTGAATTAGTACCAAAAGTCCATGAAGCTGGCTAACTGCATTTGGTTGAGAAGCCCAATTGTGGCAATCGGAACACATCATAGCTTTTCCCCGTGTTTAGATTTTTTCTGGGAGAAAACAGGTTCTGATGAGGCTTGGTTCTCAGAGAGGACTGCTGCTGCAGGGCTGTTGTCATGCACGTAGGATACGAAACAGGAAACCAGACTAATCAATTTGATTCGACTCCACATATCTTAGCGCATATCATACAACTGAAACGCCGACGTTGTTCATATAGTGAATTTATAGCGCCGAATTATGTCCCATATGTCTCGACTCGACGAAAACTGCAGAAGATATGATTGGTGCAATGCTAGGAGAGAGCTTGCCTTGTTCTCGGTAACACCAGTTTAGAGCAAGCTAATTTTGAAATAAAGGCTTCCCACGAAAATGAAAATACAAGGTTAATAACGCTAAACCGAGATCTCTAACCGATCGACATCTTTCTCTAATTGGCTGTTTGTATGTCTGTTTTCTCGTTTACCTGGTACCTCGACCTGTTACCTTGCCAATACATATTTCCCCAAGCCGAGTGCGTCTATTGGCTGACACCGTGTGAATCAGGTCAAATGCAATTTATTATGTGTGTAAAGAGGAGCGACAACCCCTGCAGCCGTAAAGATGATGTTGATATAATATCCGCTAAATAAAACCAGAAATTTACATTTATCTCAGATCACTTTAGGTATTTATGTAATTAAATCATCATCATATTAATAATAACAATAGCCATGGCATCGCACACATCTAGACTAGCTCGATAGCGACTACAGGCAATGAAGACATATTTCCCCGTCCGTGATTAATAATAATTCCCCAAACATCATTGATGAAGCATCTGCTATTTGTCAGATTATTTACAAGTGGATGTCAACTTGAATCTGTCCCTCGTTGATGAAACCGTTGATTACAGCGACGAATAAATCGTTGATTGTTGATTCAGTTAGATCAGGTACAAGGAAATAAGATAATCAAACATATTATATTGCTCAACATGGACAGATCATTCAAGGTTACCAACTTTCAAAGCTATTTACTGAGATGGATTCGGTGATGATGTTCAGGGTCTAATCAGAAGGATAGCCGAAAAAGTAATTCTAATTGGAAAGCAACTGGGAAAGATAGCTGTTGACCTTGTTCGTGATAAAGGTATTGATACTGTTGACAGCAAAACATTCTCAACAATCAAGGATAGACTAGCAAGATTTATATGCAGACCGCAAGCAGTCCGATATCAGCCAGTAAAATTGCCCAGCAATTAAGTTATGGCTGCAAATGTTAGCAAAATAATAAATCAAGCAGCAAATAAAAAACTATCATAGTTGACTGGTGTATCCCAAATATAACTGCTATATGGGTAGCAGGAAGTGGCCTTTGTTTTAGAAGATAAACATAAATAATAAAGATATTCAAGCATGTAACTGATCCCTTACTTGACGATGCCAATCCTCAAAAATGAACCTGTGGGTGATTATCAATATTATTTTTATGAGGCGTGAGAGCCAAATCAGCGTGGGCGAACTGAGCTGTAAGTTCAAGATTCATGCAGATATTTCTTACCAGCAGAAACACTTATTGGAGTAGAATGCAATTCTGAGAACTGATCTTAAATATGAAGCTGTTATTAGAAATGGTTTTGTTAATAATGGCAACATGGCGTTGTTCGACAGTGCTACACATATCATCGACGGACGAAATATTGAATAAATTCAGAAGGAGGTTGACGTTGCCATGACTATACTTGGCCTTGCTCCATACAGAGATGATTATTCAAGATCGACTGGACAATCAATGATGTTTATGAAGGATACTTCTGATCAGCCTGACAATAGACAGTATGATATAAGACGACCAAGAAACAATTCCGACAACGCTTAAGATAATGTAGAAAACATCATTATTAGTGTTAATCCAAAATTGAATTTATGATTCGCAGCGCGACGATCAATGATGAAAATGGAAGTAGAAGATTTTAATGTGCAATTTCAGTCAAAATCTTTGGATTTTGCAGAGATATCAGAAAGGTTATTTTTGGAGTCAAGCATAAAGTTGCACCTGTAATAAATGAAACCGATGATAACGCAATCTGACTACCTCACGCTGATCCAGATAAAGCAATACTGACCAAACTGTCATTGTAGATGACAAAAATGATATCGTCACTCGCTGAAAATCAACGGTTGCGCTCTTTTATGGATCATGGTGGTGAATCAACATTTCCAAGCCTAAAGATGACCAAAATAGTGTTAAAGGTAAATTTAATTGTTTTTTCACATGACAGATGGCATCACAACAGGGTTTTTCTGCACCATTACATTTATTCATTGTTTTCAAAGATGCTGCACTAATAAACTCACAAAAAATAGCATAATGATATTTGAAAAATTTGATTTTGCTCCAGAACCATCGAAGATAGATTATTAGATTTTGAAAGTAATCATGTTGCATGCATATCATCGTTTGATAACATTCATGGGACGTGATTAAAATATTGATTCTGATATATAAATATCATAGCTAAATTTTTCAACGTTGTATCCGATTTATTAGTTTTTTTCTGGAACATTTCGATTTGTTTATACAAAATTTCATTTATATACATTTTGAGCTTATTTGCCTCGAGTTGCTACAGCTAATTAAAGAACACATGCTGTTATACTTTCAAACTGCTGCGTGAAGGTGTTGGTGGAAGAATGAGAGCTATTGATGCCACAGTAGAAAATGTATAATAAAATCGTGAATAAGTTGTTTATGTTTCGCCTCCCAGGAGTAATAATTATGTAATATAAATCATGTACTTTTTTGAACTGTGTAGGAAGCATAATGCTGGACCGGAAGAGGATTTTGTAGTATACAGCCAGATCTCTCTCCATGTTGAACACTCCTTTCCCTTGAATTTTTATAATACCTTAAATTCGTTTTTGAGTGAGTAGACTACAAGTTCGTGCATATCTTGCTGGAAAATTCCATACATAAAATTTGACTCTTGATCAGATTGGACAAATTTGGGAAAGCCAAGCTGAGTACAAAAATTCATAAAACTATTTAGTGCTTATATTACTCAAAAGAATTGTTTACGGAGATCGTGCTAACGCACATATAATATTGCTTGATTGATTTGGTATTAGGTAAAAGACCAACACAATCTACCATTATTCTACTAAATGGTTCACCAAATGCAGGAATTGGTTGCAGAAAAGCCTTAGGCATCTTCTGATTGGGTTTTCCTACCATTCGACAGTTATGACAAGATCTGCAGCATTTACAAACATCACTTTTGTTCAATATCTTGTGATCAGACCTTTTAATTTATAAATGACCAGGCAAAGGAATTACATAGGCCAGACTTAGACTTTCCTGCTGTAAGATTTTCGACCTATAATCTGATAATTCACTGACTACTCGTTTCAATACGTACCTCGAGCGGTCTACATTGTCTTGTAATAATTCCAATTTTAATGAATTAACAAATACGTACTTCAATGGTTTCAGTTCCACTAATTGACATTTGAAGCATGCAAGATATATCAGGATCTTATTTTTGTTTGACGACAAATGATTGTCATTTGTCAGCCTGATTAGAGTAAAGAGATAGAGTATTTAAAAGAGGGTTACTGTGATCAAAAACTCTTGATTGATCAAAACAAGAAGTGAAAGTGATTTCAAAGCCTGACCAATACATGTGTCAGCTAAAGGAATATTTTCCTTATCAATATCATTGCCTTATCTTTATATTAACTGTACAGGAAGAATATAAATCAGGAGATTCTTAATTGGATCAACTTTCTGATCCAACGAAGGCTTGTCAGTTACAAGGGAATTAAGTTCAACCTTATCTCCATCTAGGTCATTGCCTAGTGATAAATGAATGCCATCAACTGGTAAAGAACACTGTTCCAATTATAATGGTTTATAAGAATAAATCTGATGACAAATGTACAGAATGGAGATAATCATTAACAAAGGCACACACTACTCCTTGAATAAGAACACTCATTCGAAGATGACTTCTCATAATAAGGCCAATTACCTGATAATAAAAGATGGAGAAGTTAACTTTACTAGGGATTGGATTGGCTGAATGAACCAATAGCGATATTGATTTCTTCGACATGAGTGGTTTGTATTTCTCCACAATAAAATCAGATTGGGGTTTAATAGACCCAATAAATATATTGCTTTCAATACATGATCGGGAACTTATCCTCTTAGAAATATAAGCATATGGAAAAGGTCTGTTTTGATTTAGATGAGTATTTTGAAATCTTTGAAATCTGAAGTGATCAGAAATAACGTTGAATTCGTTTTTTCAATAGATACAAGTAGGAAGAGCCAGAAATATGATCAAGCGTATAGGAAACATGATTTCTAAACTTCGTACCATATTGAGATATATCAGGGAGCGTACTAGGCTGAAATACCTTTTCTAATAGAAGAAAGATGAGTGGAAGACTTGCCTACAAGAGAAAAGTTATGAGCCAAGGAATACCTGTGAGCGGCACGAGCAGTATTTTCCAAGGTTTTCATCTTATGCCCTTCATGATGATAAGTCTTGACGTCACTTTAGGCACAGTTCATGAATTGCTCAAGCTGTTTGTGAAATTCAGAATCTTGATCAGCTTTCTTGGCTAAGCACTATGCATCAATTAATTGTTCGTTTCTTCTTGCAAATTGGACATGAGTTTGTCCAGGTTATTTTTAATAGCTCCCGAACTTTTGCTGATAAGCCTCTGAGACTAACTCATAACCTTTAATATCCATTTCCCAACCAGATCATAGTCAGTACTTTGCTGTACTGGCATGGATGCATAGATATCTCTTGCTTTGCAAAAAAGTCGACATTGTTATAAATGAATTCAATGTTCCTTGGTCATTTTAAATTTTAAGAAATATTTAAAAAAAAAAAACAAGAACATATTTCCTTACTTCCTTTTCTCTAATAGAGGGCACTAACCTAAATTTCTTAGTAATATAAAAGTTTGCATTTGTATGTGAAGCGGGAATGTGCTTTTCACTTGCCAGCTTTATGTCCTTTATTCTAAATTGATATTTTCTCTCTTCCTTCTCTCTTTGCATTTTTATTATGTCTGTCTGTCCTTTCTCCAATTCCAACTGCAGTAGTAGAAATATTTTATCTGGTTGCTGACCTTGATTCAGAAGTATTAAGATTGCTAGTAAACAGCATTTTTTAATTTTTTGTCTTATTCAATCGAAGAGTAAGAACCATTGACTTTAGTTACTGGGGATACTTAATGTAAGGCATGTGAAACGTTTCTACCTTGTTTCAGAAAGGTGACCATATGACCCTCATACAAGAATGTATTTTGCGTCTTAACTTAGTGTATAAGAGCTTTTTCATAAGAATTGGAAAATCCGGCTCTATAGCTTTGACACTTCTGGTGTTTTGTTTTGATAAGCCTGAGTTTTTATTTTAGTAAATATAAATTTATTATTCTCCCTTGAATACAAGTGCTTCTAAATTTATTCTTGAACAAAGATATTTATCGAAAACTACCCAGAATTCCAAACTACTGGCAGATCATTTTATGTGATTCAACAAAGAACTGTTGACATATCATTACAATGCTGACTATCAAAGATGTCATCACCTTCCATATTGAATTGCATTGGGATTTCAACTGTGATTCACTTAGGACTTTCATTGATATTCTATTTCTATTTTTTTTTAATTTTTGCATAAATTTTGGATTTTATTCCTAAACAATAAGTCCCTTTTCTCATCTTTACCTTGGTTTTCTAGGGTAATAAAATATTTTTATTAAATTTTACAAAGCTTTTTGTCTTCACTCTTGTCTTGTTACTTTTTGTAGGAGAATAGACAGGTAATACGAAATTTGCAATCTTGTCCTTGGGATATATAACTTTTGTCTAAAATATTTCAGAGAAAAATGTATTTTGTTGTTTTGTTTCTAAATTCAAATTCCCTAGTTTGCAAAATTCTTTTTCATTTTATAAATCTTTTGTGAAATCAACAGTCTTATTTACAATGTCATTACAAAATTTCTTTAACTCTGTAAGAAATAACAAATCCGATATTTGGTAAAAAAGAGTGTTTTGGAAAAATCTGTTTTGGTTTTTGTTTTGATCACTGTGTCTGTATCAGACTCTGAAACAAAAGTGATGTAATTAAAATGAAAGATGGAATTACAATCAAGAAAACTCGAACTTTAGAAAGATAAAGAGGAAAAATAAATGCAAATGCAGTTACAGAAGAAAAAATGCTAATGTAGAAAGAGGAGAGGGAAAACCAAATGCAAATGCAATTACATAAAGAAGAGAGACAAATGCAATTCCAGTAACAACAAATGCAGTTATAGAAATAAGAAAACGAAATGCAGTTGGAATAATAAGCATTTTTTCCACTTAAAAATGTTCCTTTGTTCGTTGTATCAGCGATTTTAAAATCCAACTCAGATACATCCAAGATAAATCTTTCACAATGTCGTTTATGATCATAAGAACAACCTTGAGTAGAATTTTGCAACTTTATTTTCATAAATAATTTTATCCCAATCTTCATCGGTCGGTGAATGTTTCTTTTGTTGCGGTAACCAAACTTGTTTCTGCAAATGATATGTAGCTTCACTTACACTTAACAATATTAAAATTCCCGCATAAATCATGTATCTCAATAGCACCGTTGGAACCCAATATTTTTCTGATAAATGTCCACCCAACCACGCGTCAACGATGGGATGAAGATTGTTGCGAAGCTTAAATGATTTTATACAAGCGAATCCACTTAAATCAAAATCGATAAGTGGTCCATAAATCGCAGCTCTTGTCATTTCAGTCCGGGATGTCTGAATCGCTTAAAGTATTCAGAACAGTCTCCGCGTCCAAGAAAGCCTCCAATTTAACATGCAACCATATCAAAAATACCCATAAGCTATG
>JAEAOA010002149.1:0-2500 GCA_016746295.1 Potamilus streckersoni
TAACACAGAACTCAATGATATTATTAGTGGAATTCCGAATATTGTTGAGAAAACGAGTATGGTTAAAATTCCTCACAAACAGATTAAAAATATTGTGTATACTGTTGATACTGGTTATACTGGGTGGACACCAAAAAATAATTCTATCAAATATATTGCAGAAGTTACCGGTGTGTATAGATTGTCAGTGCTTAGCAGTGCAAAGTTTAAAATATCTACCAAATATCTATTTCGTCATCCAAATGATGACTCATCTGGAGTATTATCTGTAATAATAAACAAAAATTCTGAAGAAGAATTTGTACTTGAACCAGTTGATAAAACTTTACAATTAGCAATTTTTCTCTGGTGTTTGGAATTTATAGCTGAACAACCAGCTCTTATTATGGATTAACCAAACATAGGACTATGTGAACTAATATTATAATGAAAAGAAGTATAGTTGATTTCAATCATATTTCAAAAGATATTCCAAAACAAGATGTAGACGCATTAATACAATATTATAAATATTATCATAGAAAACTTTGGTGTGTGAAAAAATGTTACAAATACTACAACAAGATCCTTCGAGTAATATCTTATCTACCCTTGTTAATGACTAGTTCTGGTATAATTTCAAGTGGGATATCGTTAAATCCCTTTTTGTTAATTATATCTGGTATTGGTGTTTCACTTACAGCGGCGTGTAAAAAAGTAGAACCAAGACTTTTGATAAAGAAGCACGGTTGTTTAACATCAATTAAAACTTACAAGAAACTACTTGATCACATCCGGTCTTACCTACGAGGAGTTAAATATAATATGGATGATTTATTACGTGAATTTCGTATTATTGACAATATGTTAACAGACATTCTACCAATGAGGGTTAGCAAGTATGAAAAAAAATATCATAAAAAATATGAGTAACATAAAATTTTATCTAAACTTAAGATATAATATAACTAAAATAATATCATTTTCATTCTAATGCTAGTTTAATTTCCACCTTGTTAACTGAAACGTTCTAACACACAGTTTAATTTTCATCCTGTTATCTTGTGGTAAAACTCGTTTGCCGTCTTTAGAATAATTGTATTCCACACATGCGCTGTTCTAACAAATTAGTCACCTCTGTGTAAAGAGCTTATCGCATTCCAATACCTGTTGTTTTGTTTGGTTACAAAATACCTGTTTACAGGTAGTAGTAGGGGGAAAAAAAGAGGTGGGGGAGGGTGAGTCAAAACCCTGTTTTATTTTGGAAAAAAAAGGGGGTGGGGTGGGGGATAATTTAGGACTATAATTTATACTTGTTTGGAGGGTAAAAAAACAAAGTGAGTTGAAAACCTGGTTTTCTAATAGGGTGGGGGATAATTTAGGACTATAATTTATACTTGTTTGGAGGGTAAAAAAACAAAGTGAGTTGAAAACCTGGTTTTCCTATACTACTGTATTCGTTTGTTTGAATTATTGCATTAATGTTTATTTTCATATTTTTTAGCGAAAGAATTAGAGGTTTGCAAGGTCTGGTTATGATTTTATTTCTTCTTTGTGAAAGCAGAACAATGGATAAACTGGATTTTCGTTCTCTGTATTTTAGCGATTATTTCATTATATTTAATGTTTAAATATTGTTATATGCTTTTCTTGCACTTTGGGACAGTTGGAAAATATAAAGTACAAATAGCAAATATGAAATAGACTATTTTGACGTCTACAGCTCACTGCATATTTTTGAGTAATTTATTTTAAAGTTTCACACGATTTACTAAAATACCTTTCATTGGATGGATAAATTTGCTTTGCACAAAATTGAATATAAACGTTTTCGTGTAATTATAGATCACATAAACAATGTTTATCTCTTAAATAATTGCAAAATGAGATAGTTTTCATGACATATTTCTTTTATTCTCTTTTCAAAGACTTCTGACTTATTATATTACCTGCAGTGGCATCTGCCGTGAATATTTAGCGGATACATCGGTCACGAAGGATAATTATTTTTTTTTAAACAAAAGAAAAACATGATAGATAATCGGGTCATAGTGTTTATGAACTTTTTTTTATTCTTCTAGCGTTTATAATGTTGGCTAAAGAAAAATAAATGAAAAGGAAATGCTGCATTGGCTCAGAGAGAGAGAGAGAGAGAGAGAGAGAGAGAGAGAGAGAGAGAGAGAGAGAGAGAGAGAGAGAGAGAGAGAGAGAGAGAGAGAGAGAGATTCCCTTCACGGTTTTTAATATCATTAAAACGACTCTATTCTGTGCATCTATATACAGAAATTGTTCAATATTAAGCTGCTTTATCGCCTACTAAAACTGAGAGTTGCTTCGCGACCCTTACTTATAGCAATATTGAGTTACAGTGCCGTTTTGCAATTTACCTATTCTGTCCAACAGTTTTGTCTGCTTTTATCATCACATAACATGCTGGAGAAACAATTCTTTAAACACGGATAGATTTTCATAACTGCCTGCAAAAGTGAAACAGGTTGCCTCTTCTTTGTTAAATAAAGGT
>JAEAOA010002149.1:5000-53503 GCA_016746295.1 Potamilus streckersoni
AAAACTAAGAATGCAAATTACCCTGTCATTCTATTTAACGACTGTCTTCAATAATATGTTCAAGTAAGTGTAGTAGGTTGCATAAAAGTAATAGAGTTGGAGGAAATCTGTGATTATTCAAGTTTCGTGTCGAATTAAAATTGGCATCGATTTGAATAGGTGTTATTCCAAAATAAACAAACAACAATCGATCTCAGTGTTTATAATCTTTTGTATACAAGGAATAAATATAGTATATGACAACAGTACAGGTTAAATACAAATATCCCTAAACCTTATACATGATACATAAATAGGTATATAATGAGAGCAATATACAGAAATATGATGATTTCCGAATACAGACAATAGAGAGAGAGAGTAAAATACAGGACAATGATAATTATGATGACCATTTACAAAAAAGATTGCATGATATCCAATAACTGTACTAAACACAAGAAATACTCGGAGCTTTAATAACTAAACAAGGCTATGTGAATGTCAACACAGATTAATGCATACAAGGCAGAAACTTTTCCGTGTCGTCATGAATAACATCGAAAGTTTAGAAAGAAATAAAAATGCAAAACGCTTTTGATCAGAAACAGTATGACTTCTTAATACGTCCAACAAGACAAATCGGGCTTGTTTAACTACACATAAATAATAATTTAATGTATTGTGTTTCTATTCGTAAATAAATCCATGTGAGCGTTTCTTGTTCCACCAATAAAGGTGAATAATCCATCCATAAAGGTAAAGCAGAGCACAAACAATTACCATACGATTAACCAGCCTAACTGTATTATTTGACCCTCTATCCCTTTTGGCGAGAACCTGTTTTCCTTTATTTTCTTTAAAATTAATAGGTCTTGTCTTGGATTGTTGTTGCTATTTCTCCATTCTAATGCTAGTTTAATTTCCGCCTTGTTAACTGAAACGTTCTAATGCACAGTTTAATTTTCATCCCGTTATCTGATAAAAAACTTGTGGTAAAACCTATTTGCCGTCTTTAGAATAATCGTATTCCACGCATGCGCTGTTCTAACAAATTCGTCACTTCTGTTGACAGAGCTTATTGCATTCCAATACCTGTTGTTTTGTCTGGTTACAAAATATCTGTCTACATAGTAGTAGTATAGGGAAACAAGAGGTTTGGGGTGGGGTGAGCATTCCAATACCTGTTGTTTTGTCTGGTTACAAAATATCTGTCTACATAGTAGTAATATAGAGAAATGAGGGTTTGGCGGGGGTGGGGGAGGAGGTGTGGGGGGTGGGCTAAAACTCTCATTTTCCTATACTACTCATACGCATGAATGTTGAAAAAGCTAGAGCTGATGATCAATTATATCAGAGTTACATATATAAAATTAATGAAATGATTATATCAAGAAAAGATGTAGAAAGAGAAAAAGCAAAACGAGAAAAAGAAGGAAAAAAAAAACAAGAAAAAAAGAAAAAGAAAAGGCAAAACAAGAAAATAAAAAGAATTAAAAGCTAAACTAAAAGAAACCGAATGATGGCAAATTGGAAAAATGCTTAAACAAGAAGAAAAGGAAAGAATAGAAAGGGCATAAAGAGAAATGAATTAAAAATCATTAGTGTTACAGAAAGAGAAGTAACTGAACTACCATCACGACGTACTGATGTGAATGAAGTACCACCACCACCACGTACTTATGTTATTGAAACAACATCACGACTTTTTGAAGCATCTGCTGTGAGAGAAAGTAAATCACTACCTTCTGATATAATTGAAAGACATGGCCCATCAGACCCCTCTACTGGAAATGGTCTTACCACACAGGGAAGTGGTCTTATTAATCAGTGTCCTAATAACGTCCTTGATGATGTTGAACGACTAGAAATTCTGATTGAAGGAAAACGAGCTGGTAATAATTCCCCAGAAATAATTAATGAAGCAGCAGATATTTGTAAAAGATTATTTACAGGCGGTTTGACAGATATTAATGTGTATCAGTCTCTCATTAATGAAATCGCCGATGATTTTTATAGTGACTAAATCACTGAATTAAGAATATAATTAAACATAATGACTATTTAATAAAATGATAATACATAGTACTCAAGGTGGACTAACTATGGTCAGGGCAATTAACTCTCGAATACCGATTTACAGGGCAACCTACGGAGATGGGTTAGATGATATTGTGCAAGGTATTTTCAGAAGAATAGCCCCAAAAGCAATACCAGTTGCAAAGCAGCTGGTTATGAAAGCTATTGATGTTGCTCGTGAAAAAAGTATAGGTGCTGTTGGTGATGTTGCTAGTAAAGCATTCTCAGCGATTAAAGATAGACTAGCACTATTAATACGCAGACCTGAAGCGCTCCGACCTCAACCGGTAAAATTACCTAGCACTGAATTAATGGCCGCAAATATTAGTAAAAAAATAAATCAAGTAGCTAATAAAAAAACTAGCATACTTGGCTGATATACCATTATCAGAAAAAGAGAAAAATATAACCGCCAGTCTCATAGCAGGAAGTGGTCTCACTTCCCGAAGCGGTCTTTGTTTTAGACGATAATAATTATAATAAATATGTTCAAACGTATAAATGATCCTGCACTTGACATGGACGCACCAGTCCTCAAAAATGAATCTATACGTGATTATCAGTATTATTCTTATGACACACGAATTCCAAATCATCGTGGAAGGATTGAACTTCAGGCTCATGATACAATTAGATATTTTTTACCTGCTGAGGCGTTTATCGAAGTAAAGGGTGAGATATTACAAACTGATAATACTGAATACGACGCTAATGTAAGTGTTGGTTTTGTTAATAATGGTATAATGGCGTTGTTTGATAGTGCTACGTACATGATAAACAGAAAATATATTGAATCAATTCAGAAAGATGTTGACGTTGCTACAACAATGATTGGTCTTGCAAGATACAGTGAAGATTATTCAAGATCAGCTGGTCCAACAATTATGTTTGTAAAAGATACTTCAGATTTTCCAGAATATCAAAAAATTGAAATTGGACGACCACGAAATTTTGCTAGAAATAACGATGCGGATGCAGAGAAAATGATTATTAATGTAGATCCAGATTTCAACTTAGGATTTAGATCACGTCAAGCGATGTTAAAGGAAATAGAAGAGTATTTTCACGTGCAATTCCACTATCACATATTTTTCGATTCTGTAGAAATGTTAGAAAAATCATTTTCGGAGCCAGACATACAGTTGTACTAGTACGAAAGGCTACAGACAATGATGCAATATGGAGACCCGCCGGTGATGTTGGTATAGTAATTCTTACAAAACTTTCACAGTGGATTGATGAATCCGTCAATATCTGAAGAACAATGATTACTATCTTTCATAAGTCAAGGGGGTAAATCAATACTGTCATGGCTGACAGTGACCACAGATGCTATCCAGAGTAATATTAACGGTTTATTCAAATGGCAAATAGCCTCTCAGCAAGGTGTTCCTGCACCAAGACACATACTTATTGCATTACAAAATGCTGCACGAGCAAAATTATCAACTGCGTAATATTGTGATATTTGACAGTATTGGTGTTTCTGATGTTTCTGTAAGGATAAATGGACATCAAGAACCATCCGAGAATATATTACTGAATTTCGATCAAAATCATGTAACACGTGCATATCATCACCTTATGACGTTTATGGGCCGTGATCAAAATGTTGATACTGGTTTACAAATATCACAACTAGATTTTACAACCTTATACCCGTTTTTTTACTTTTCGCTCGATCATTTAGATTTAGCCAGATAATCTGTAGTCGAAATACATTTTCTAGATAGTCTAACAAGAGGAGCTATTGATAATTACAGAGCAATTGCTTTTATACGTAGCGATAAATCAATATTACACGAAGGTGTTGGTGGACGAATGAGAGTCGTTGATGCCCCAGTAGAAAATATGTAACAAGTAATTAGATCATTTATGAATAACATAAATATCATACAATCACGCTAGTGTTACCTTGATTCCTGGTCAGGTCAAAAGACTGCAATCGGCATCAAACAATAACTGTGGTTTAACAATATCGTTACAAAAGGAACATATGAGCGGTTCAAATAAATTATCGTTCACCAGTTGTCAATTCAAACACTTTAATGAAGCAAAAAAATCAAACACAGGGGTCAAAAGTAGCCTTTCTGCAGGCTCTATCAATGATACTTTTAAAACGGGTGGTATATTTCCCCTTCTCGCAGCTATACCAGCATTAACAGCCGCTGCACCCCCAGATGTTGCAAAAGCAGCTGCATTATGCGCTGTTGGAATTGCTGCTGGAATGGCATTAAAGAAAGCAACCAGAGAATTAAAAAAGGGGAAAAGTTCTCAGATTAACAGGGACCCCGCCCTCATGGTACGGAAAATGTATAAGTCTTCCAGGGACAGTTTACTGATCTCGACTATGTCTAATTTTGATTTACACGATGTTGCTAAAAAAGTAAAAAACAAACTATAGAGGTGTTTTTTATGCGCGATCAGTTAACAAAACAACCAAACAATACTGAAACAGGTATTATTGATCTCGATAAAAGCTCTGGACCAGGTACCCACTGGGTAGTTTATGCAATTGATTCACGTGGCATTATTTATTTTGATTTATATGGATTAGCGCCACCAAAAGAATTTCTTCATTATGTGAGAAATAATACTGCTCCAATCTGGTATTCTACATTACCAACACAAACAATAACTGATCCGCCAATATGTTGTCGAGAAATATTTAATGTACTTAATGCTATATCAGTAGCACCTCCAGGAAAACCACCCCACATAGTCATGCATGAATATACTATGCTGTAACATTTAAACAGACATCAGTAAATATAATGGTAGATATTTATGGAAGATCTGCTCGTGGAAAAACTCAGCAGCAAGGTGATGTATCTAAATATGTAACCCTCGATCAACTCAGAAATGAGATTGATGATTTATTAAGTATGACAAGTGTGGATGAAAATGAAGTGGTTGTTTTTCAGACAAACAAGGTTGATTAAAGACCAGTAATATACAACAACCAGACGTACTTACACGAATTTCTACTGTAGTTGCTGATAATAATATCGTTACTTTTGCTGATCAGGGTAAAATACTAGATTCCGGTAAGTCAGTTAACGATTGTCAAGACGACTGGCGGTGTATTTAGCGGAAACGTTATTACGAACACAAATAAAATTACAAATTTTGGATATCCAACCTTAGTTGATGATGCTACAACAAACAAAATATGTTGACGATCAGGAATCTAAGTACGTATTAACCAACGGTGGTATAATGCGTGCATTTCTCAATACGCATAATAATGGTATTAGTAATTTAAGAACACCAGACTCTGAGTTTGATGCTGCTACAAACATATACGTCGATGATAAAGAAATTTCAATCAGTAATGGAATAGCCAAAATCGAAACTAAATTTACCGGTCACGTAAATACGTTTTCGAGTTTTCGTAGAAACATAAACAGAACTAATAACGAATTTTTTGGAAGTCCTCCAAATGTTGATATAAAACTTAATGATATTAACAAAAAACTCAACGATATTATCGGTGGAATTCCAGATGTTATTCAAAAAAACAAACCTGATTAAAATTCCTCATAGTCAGATAATACATATTGTGTATACAGTTACATCTGGGTTTGGATTGTGGACACCAGAAAATAAAACCATCAAACACACCGCAGAGATCACTAGTATATACAGGATGCCCGTACTTAGCTTTGCAAATTTTAAAATATCCACTACATCTCCATCAACTGAAGATTTTTCTAAAACTGTATCTGTGTTGTTAGATAAAGATTATGAAGAAATGTTTACGCTGGAATCATCGAGTAGAAGATTACCTCAAGCTAATTACTGGTGGTGTATGGAATTTTTAACTCAATTAATTAATTAACGTCATATTATAATGGACCAAATGATTACGTCATCTATCGATGTTCAACGTCACAGATATAATCGAGCATGTGAATATTTAACTAAACTAAAAAATACCATCGACCATTATACAGTAAAAGTAAAAAATATCGGAGACGTATGGTTGTTATTGATATAGTTGTTTCCTAGGTTTCTGCTATTGTTGCTGGATCCAAATTAATATTATCGACATTAATAATGACAGCTCCAGCAACTATAACAATTATTGTTTCAACTTCAACGACTACAGCAGACATTCCTAGTATTATTGCTTAAAACAATAACCACATGTGCGAATGATAAATTACGTGAGTAAATGATAAAGTTGCATACAGCAACAGCAACCTAATATAAACTATCTGGGTATATTTCCACGTATCTATGTGATGGTAAAACCTACGATGAAGCATTAAGAATCACTAACGATTCTTGTGAAAAAAACCAGAGTAAAATAAATGGAGAATTAAACAATAATGATAACAATAATGTCAACGTCTGAACATCGTTTGGATATTGATTCGAGAGAGTTATTACAGCAGATCGTCACAAATACAACTCCAACAAAACCCACCATGATATCGATAAGTTCAACCAATCCGAATTTAGCGTTAACTTTCCAACTGCGATTCCAGTAAAAGAAATAACATTAGCTACGTTACGGGTTTATTATAGCTGGCCTAATATTAGATTAAAACCATTTGGTGGACCGCAGCCAAATAATTCATTAGTATTCGCAAATAAAAATAAAACTGATGGAACTCCCGTTTGGCAAGTAGTTAGTATTCCAACTGGCAGTTATCTCATAGAGCAAATTAATGAAGAATTTAAGCGCATAATTAAGTCTATAACTGGAAAAGAATCGAAGATAGCAATTACTGTTTACGAACCAACTTTATCGTCGGTGATTAAAATACATTTTCCTGACTATGCTCTGGATATTTATTAAAATTCGATTAGATCAGTATAAGAATGGCCTGAAATTGCACCGGTCTATCAAGGACTACCAGAACCAAAAATCGGGGAAATTAAAACAAATAACAAAAAGTTTAAGGAGATTCCTGATTACCAAAAAATGTATCCATGGACAGTCAATAAATATTTTGTTGCCAACACTGAGAGTATTCCTAATCTAAGGGAAATTTACACTAGAGGACCTCCATAATGGCTTTTTAATAAAATACCTATCAATGCTGTAAATAAGACAATGCATGATGAATTTATAATCATTCTTTCAATGTTGTTAAAAATCATATTACCAGTATAATACAACCTTATAGTAATGACATAAAAGAAGTTATCCGTGAAGGAATTCGACATTTAAATTCAATATTGTATGATTTTTATTATCTTAAGCATATTTTAGTCAGGAATGTACGTTATCATCTTAGATCTGTAGCTGTTATTTCTGATGAGACCAAAGAAGCAATATCAAATAATCTTGCATCTGAAGTAAATATTCCTGATTTTCCAAAAATACTTAATTCATGAAGAAAAAATAACTCCACTAACAACAGTTCTCAAATATAATAATGACCCATATTGAACAGGTCGTCATATCGCCTACTATTGTTAATATAACATCTACCATCGCACTAAATTTAATATGCGACATAATTGACAGCAGTTACCACATCGACCTCTATATGTCTAATCAGGCCCAGCAGGGATATATATTATATTCGTCCAGTATTCAAGCACCCCCAGGGTGGTATATTGTATCAGAGCCAATAAATCAAGTCTACCTGCGTGTACATAATCCATTATTGTTAATAGTGAATTTCAAACTTACAAATCAGGATGGAAATATTATTGATTTAAGAAACGAAACTATATATATATATATATATATATATATATATATATATATATATATATATATATATATATATATATATATATATATATATATATATATATGTGTGTGTGTGTGTGTGTGTGTGTGTGTGTGTGTGTGTATACGCTCGTAGATTGGTCTGGATAAAATATTTGGATAACTCCCCTTGAGAGTCAAGAGCAGCAGGGAGGGGGAAGGACAACAATTGGATCGCTTTAAAAGTAACCAAAATTGCCTGACAAAGTCAGGAAAAATAACTCAATAATAGTATAACAAAACTGAGCTAACCTAAACGATTTATATTACCGGTTTTTAACCGTAAGGAAATATACTCAGTTAGAGACTTTGGTTTAGAGTTATTGACCTTTTTTCTGCCTCAGTACGAACTTTTATTTTTTTTTCGTTAAGGACTCGAGCAAAATTTTGTAGTGTTCACCTTCCCTGCTGCTTATAAGCTTTTGGTGATAAAGACATTAACTCTAAACTAAAACTAAATAACGTGATAAAATGTATTCCAAATAATTTTGAAAAGTATATGTCGGTGACCCTCGGCAAATTACGCTTTATCGATAACTTGCAATTTATGGCGGCATCATTAGACGAGCTCGTGAAAGGTTGCAGTATTTTCAATAATCTGCGCAGCTGCTTCGGTGAAAGCTATGTCCATCTGAAAAAGGGTATCTTGCCCTTACGAATATCTTGACGATTGGAGCAGATTTAATGACACTTCTCTACCTGACAAAGATAAAACTCAAGAACGAGAACATCAGCAACGACGAGTATAAATATGCACAAGATATGTGGATTAAATTTGCCTGTAAAACATTTGGCGATTATCACGATTTATATCTGAAAACTGATGTTAGCAGATGTTTCGAGAATTTTCGTCAGGTTAGTCATGTAAATTACGGATTAGACCCCTGTTGGTATTATTCTGCTCCAGCATTGTCTTGAGACGCTTTAATTGAAACTAGCGAGATAGAATTAGAACTCTTAACAGATATCGATATGTTTAACTTTATTGAAAAAGGCATCAGGGGTGGAATTATGCAGCTGCTAATAATAAATACTTGAAAAGTTATGATAAAAATCTTCCGTCGAGTTGCATTATTTATCTGGATAAAGTGAACCTTTACGGGTAGCGTATGGGAATGGCAATGCCTTACGACGGCTTCATTGGATAACTCCAAACCAATTTCTCAAAGAAACTGAAAAACAAATCTTCCAAAAAATATTTCATATTTCGTTGAAGTTGATCTAGACTACCCCAGTTCGGTACACGATCTACATAACGACTATCTATTTTGTGCAGAATCAATGACGATTGATTACAGTTTATTATCATCTGAACAACGAGCTATGACAACGGCAAAATGTTCTATCGTTTACAAGTTAGTTACAAATTTGTTAGATAAAAGAAATTAGGTCATGCATTAAAAAAAACCTAAAGCAAGCAGTAGATGCTGGACTAATTCTGAGAACAACTCAGTGTTTGGAAAGACTGAAAAATATACGCCGTCGAGTTTCGATTGAAATTGTTAATGATATCAATCGCAGAAATAAGTTAGTTAGCGACGATGGTTTTGTTAGGAAGAAAATATTTAATGAAAATATTGCCGCAATACAACGACGAAAGACAAATTTAAAGTCAAGTAAGCCAATCTATGTTGGTGCAGCTGTACTTGATATACCAAAGTGGTTGATGTACGATTTTCATTATAATTTTACCAAAACAAATGTAGCCAGAATCAGAGTTGCTATTTACTGATAAGAATTCTCTGGTATACAACATAAATTGTGAAAATGTCTATCAAGATATTTACGATAATGAAGATCTGTTGGATGAATCAGATTATCCAACTTGTAGTGGATTTCACGATAATTCTAAAAAGAAAGTTATAGGAAAAATAAAGGACGAATTTATGTTTGTGCCGGTGAGAGAGTTTGTTGCACTAAGAAACAAAATGTATTCTGTCATATTAGACGACAATAAACTGACAAAGGAAGCTAAAGGCATCCCTAGTAATTTTAATAATAAAAGGTATTACAAATACGCAATTAATACTCTCGCTCTTGGACATTATTTAAGTAATATTGTCTAAGCATTAAAAATAATGTTTGAAAATTTAACATTAACTGAAGGAGTGAGTAGTAGAATAAAAAAATAACTTTAAATAACCAACAATTGTCATTTGAGTTTGAATGACGAAGTTTCAGGCATTTGGTTTAGTAAATTTTATATAATAAAACGTTCTCTTATTAGAACAGACGATAGCAAGTATTTTCCGTATCTCGAAAATTTCATAGATGCTCTTTCTTCAAAATATGATAATCAGCACAGTCCAATAGGCCAAAGTTGGTACACAAAAATCATAACAGATTTGGACAGATCAAAATATTTTGCAAAAGGTAGCAAATATTTATTAAGCAAATTAGAAATGAAAGAACTATTCGAAAGTCGCCACAAGTTACCTGGCATATTTAAGTTTCTGTTATATAATTATGAAAACATGTTAAACTTAATAGCAAATGTTGATATCATTTCAATATGATTAGAAATTTAGTTTTATCCATCATGTAATTATGTACTACCTCTTTGGGTTTTTTTTAAAAAGGGAGATAATAACGATAGGGTTTAGTTTAAAATCATTCGTGAGTGGTTGAACATAATCATAATGTTATGTTATTTATATCTGCTTTTTAATCAGTTGTTTAATGTTTTTTAGTGAAATATAAATAAATAACAGCATTTTTGAAGGCTGTGTAGTTCTGTATTTGTTTTAAAATAATTAGAAATGCCCTCTGTGTGTGTGTGCGTGTGTGTGTGTGTGTGTGTGTGTGTGTGTATCGTGCCATGGATTTAATCTGAGCAGTTTTTTATTAATTAATTAGTGAAACAAATAAAAAATCTATGATCTGCTCTTTTCCCTGTTTGTATCAGGTTGTCATATATATATATATATATATATATATATATATATATATATATATATATATATATATGTGTGTGTGTGTGTGTGTGTATATATATATATATATATATATATATATATATATATATATATATATATATATATATATATATATATATATATATATATATATATATATATAGCTGCTGCAGTGTGAAATCCGTTCTACAGAAGAAAATCCATTTTGTAACACAACTATAATAACGCCTGGCTGTGGTAATGTTTATAGATTGAAATGAGAAATTCGTTAAATAAAACAAAGTCATATATAATGTTTTCAAAATAGATATTTTTATCACTTAGTTTAGCCTTGACTTCAGTCTCTATCTAATATTGCAGCTACTAGAAAGAGCAAATTATATTTAGAACTAGCATGCAGAATTATGTGTTTTCATAATCATAAAATGTGTAATGCTGTTTTGGTTAAGCATTTATCAACTAATTCAATATATTTATATAATGCGCCGGTAGGTCAGTTGGTTACGTGGGAAAGCTGTGGTAATTGCGGTTGGGGATCGAATCCTGAGAAAGGCAAATTTGTGTATGATGGGGGCGATTTTATGCCCACGAAAAATTATCTATTTAGTGGGGGGGGACCGGGAGAAGTTTGTTGGGCCTCAAACTTCAACAAACAAATATAACTTCCAACTATGTCAATACATAGTTGTGCTATTTTGCATTCCTAGGTGTCGCGATAGTAGGGAGTTATGTGAGTTTGTTGGATGTAGACAAGGTTTCCCCGCCTTCGGATAAGTTAGGATAAGTTTGTGTTGTCTTGTGAATATGTTATGTGTTGTGTTCCGTCTTGTGTCGTCCAAAATAGACCAGCGAGAGGAGATATGAGATTGTAACCCTGTGACCTACTGATGGGTATCCGCACAGGGGCCATTCCAAAAACACAACTAAAAATAAACCTAATGAGGTTCAAGGTCACAAAGACCATTAAGCTTTTGCGTTTCTAGACTTTTGGATACAAATAATCTAGGAGCTCTTTCAAGGGCATCAATTGGTCGCAAAGTAAGACCTACACCGCAGATAGCCCTCTGAATTTCTAACATTTCGTCTTGTAGTTAGAAACTTCGCCTTGGGGGTAAATGTCTAAAAAAAAATTCAGAACCTCATTAGGTTTATATCTGATCAACTATGGAATGGTAGATCGAATGTCACCTAACGCTGGTCTATTTTTGCTTATTATATAGCATGATGTCCCATCCAGTCACATCATGCCGACACCAGTCCGACCAGTACTAGCATTAACCTCTTAATGCTGAGCATCAAACAAGGCAGCTGTATACACCTTTTTACGTCTGGGCTGGGGATTAAACAGACGAACCCCTGCATCCAAGTCTATGTGCTACCTGGAACCTGGTATATTTTGTCCCGCGTTGTTTGAACCAAGTGATCACACGCCGTCACCGTTTTATCTAAAACTGAGGGTTAAGACAGATGTTTATAGTGTTTTCAGTCAGTCGTAATTTACTCCTTTAGAGCTCAGGAGATTTTATGTATCTGCGTTTGATTTAAAATCCTTCTATATTCTTTTTAATAATTTATATTCACTGGAAAATACCAGTGCCCATAACAATTCTTTGACAAAGACTTTTGTTGGAAATTTATTTTAAAAACTGACACGTTACGTATCATTGTCTCAAATTGAAATTTAAGCAATATAATCAAGAAAGACATATCCGAAATGCTCTTATTTCTAAGAGGTCAAGGTCACTGTCATGTATTGAAAGCAATACGTTTGTTGGGTCTCAAAAACCCACAACCTGATATTATCATTGAGAATTATGAACCATTCATATCGAAGGATTCTATGTCACTCTTTGTGATTTGGTCAATCCTATCCCTATTAAAAGTTTAATGGAAACAGGAGATCCTCAGATCTTTATATTATCAGGTACGTTTCATTTTACAGAGAATTCTTCTTCTAATGAAAGAGTTCTCATTCAGTGAATAGAGTGCAGCTCTGTTAATGTTCTTCTTCATTGTAAAAATGTTTCATCAGACTTTGTTTCAAGTCATATTGTTTTTCTACTAGCAATAAAACATTTTTTAATATTTTTAATGCATACTTTGAATTGTACATTAACCTTGCAAAAATATGTCACGGAACTCTACCATCTTTCATAGGTACCGAAATTAAATTACAATGTTTGTGAAAAAGTCTTTAAATCCATCGCCTACGGTATATTTTTCTCGTCTACCGTCATTTCCAAAGAAGTAGAATTTGCATTTCAAACAATCTCAGAAAGAAAAGAGAGAAAAGTGTTTGTACTTCCGAGCAAAACGATAAAGTTTCAAATTACATATGTTGAATCAAATGCAATATATATTTATTGTATGTGTGTTTGTACTGTCTTGCACATAGAATGATACAAAGCACATCAATGAACAAATATGGCAGAAAAGTGAGTTGGATTAAAAAATAGAATTACACACAATTCAGGAATTGGTCTTCCATTTGTTATTCCACAAATAAACCATGGCCCTGGAATTAAGGCCGGTACTGATTTTGAAAATTTGTTGTTGTTTATGTTTTTTATCATCTACTTCCTGTTGCATCTCCCCAGAGAAAGAAACCAGCGAAAGATGTGAAATATTCTCCATATAACTGTGTTCCGCCGCGCACGCTGATCCAAACGTTTTGTCCAGCTTCACATCGCACTATGCTTGAAATACTGCCCTGGTCCCAATTACTGCTCCCAGAAGCAAAGCTATTGGCTTTAATTTTCCCATTGACAATTAGATGTACGGTCATTTCGTACCCAGACTGTGTCCTCAGGCTTACTGTAAAGAAATACTTACCTGACAGGGGACACGTAGACACGTAAAAATTCCAGTTTGCTTGTTAAAACCATTTCCCTCGTTTTGTGGAACAATATTGAAACGAATGATTTCATTGATATGGACCTGCACAAGTATATCTGCAAACGTTGCACAAAATGCAATCTATTTCGCTGCAATACTTCGACCTTTTCTTCTTGTAATACCTGAAAAGATCGATAAAGTCTTAGCAGGCACGTATTGAATGAAATTTTCATTTATAAAATACTTCTCCGAGAAAGGTTAATATTGGCATTAAATGTATAGTAACGGAACATATTTAATGGTTTCAGATATTATGTTTGACTTCTTTTTTCCAATGGTATTCTATGTTTCAAGAATACCCTGTGGACTTTTTGATCTTAAATTATAAAACAATGTTAAAGTTTAAGTAAAAGATAACATCTTTTTACTATTCTTCTTCAATAAATTTGGTAACAGTTTCATTCGTTTGTGTATCCACTGTGTCGTTCTCCACAGCTGGGCTCAGGTTTCCAGAGTATTCATCAAACCTCACATTGTCAACGATAGCTTCTTGTTCTAGTATTCGTCTCAATAAAGTTGGTTCTCTACATAACCAAGCTCTAGTTCTTTAGAAATAAAACTTGTATCACTGTCTTGCTCCGAAACTGTTGCATGATATGCAATTACAACTATGCAGATTAAAAAAGCTATTAACCTAATTATTTTGTTTCTTTTCATCATATACCTTTGTTATGACTGAATTCACGATGATGATATAATGTAACATTAGCTTAAGATCCTAACCATGGCTTTTCAATTCTTTCGTTTTCTTACCGGCATTAAAATAACGCTATGGCTTTTGGCAAGAAAACAGATGCAAAGAAAAAATGGATTTGCACAGAGTGACGAAACAAACATACTGATTACCTGGTTCATTTGAACTCGTCTTTTTAAGTTCTGGTATACTGCAGTTTTGTTCCTCTTCTTTAGTAAATTTGGTAACAGACTCATTATTAGGTTTATCTACTGCGTCGTTTTCCAAAGGTACCATCATATTGTCACTGTATTCATCAAACCTCATATTGAAAACAATAGCTTCTAGTTCTGATATTCGTCTCTCAGATTGTTCTAGCTTTATCTTTACATACGTCATTTCTAATAGCATTTTGCTCTGATAGCTACTGCATCCCTTTTGTTTCCTCTCTAATTCGGCTACCTTTTGCAGTAAAGACTCAATCATGGTCGTATATTGTGCCCAAACAATGGTCTGAGCTTGGATTACAATTACGCATATTACCAAAAGTGTTATCATTATTCTGTTTCTTGTAATCGTATACATATGTTGTGGCTGAATGCATGCTTATAGTTTTAACTGTATGACGCATCGTATATGTAGAGATAACTACTCTAGACTCAAATGTCACGTTCAATATAACATATTGTTCATAAATAACACTCAAATATGTGTAGATAAGCACATATATCATGATCTTAGTAGTTGACCTGTTGCATGCATGTTTGCTATAACCCATACAACCAGTTATTTAGGATAATTGGACGATTAAAATGAAGATAATAAATGAGTTATCAATGTGCATTACAGCAGTCTTTTAGTTTGGTCTAAAATGCATAACGGAGCTGAAGGACCTAAGACTAAGAAAATGCCATGTCCTATGTCTAATTTTTAGCTAGTAATATAGTACCATTTAGAGAACTTCCTTGTTCCAAATATTTCATGAGGATTTTCAAAAACCAATCCGTTTTGAAAGAATCCATGTTCTCAGCTTATTATGAGAAGATAACGATTAAATCAAACTTTCAAAAAGACGGAATTTAATATATTTAACGGCAAAACAACATGAAACATCTAGTTTTCTTTTAGAGCACGTGCCTTTGCAAGACCACCGAACAACATGTAATTTAAGGACCAGGCAATGTAATCTAAGATCTTAGACCTTGATTACACGAATGCAAGGAACAGAGTTTTTTTACACACTCGCAGTAGTAATGAGCTAAGGTACTCTGCTTTGGTACCTTTTTCTCTATTTTATATTGAAATCTTCATTGCTTCAGCATGCAACAATCATATATATCATGACCCATTTATACAGGAAATAACGTAAATATTAATTTAATGTTTTTGTAAACGACAACACACCATAATCATGGTATTATCCACCAATTATTTTAGCAATTCTTGAATGGTAGGATAAATGGTAAATTCGAAAAAAAAGGGAAAGATCATATGCCTTTAAAAAACAAAATATTATACAAAGTTTGAGAAATATGCATATTGATTTCCTATGGGCTTCTTAAATGTGCTCTTTGAGATTGGTACTTACTTCAATACGCCCTTTAGATTGTCTTTGATTAGGCTACAGTGTATACGTATTGTGTTTCCTCTTTCATTATCATCTCATAAATTATTGCGTGATTTCATTGACATTGTTATCTAATACTTTTGGGTTAGAGCATATGCATTGAAACGTAAACGTGGTTTGAAAGGTGGTTATTTTGAAGCTAGCCATTTTGATGTAGAAAACAAAGCTAATGAACATTAGCTAAAAAAGGTGACATTTATCATTCATATATATAAATAATACTATTTAGAAGATAGGAAATGTAAGTAGTGGATAAAGAGGTTGTAGAAAATACACACACAAACACGCACACACACACATATATATATATATATATATATATATATATTGGAGAACGCTGCATGTTCGTTAGTTTGAGTCTGCGTGTGTTCGAGTCTCGGGCTCGACCAGAAAAGATACACATACAGTTCTAATTTTAGTTTTCAAAGTTCTAAAAGTTTCACTCGAAATAAGTGAAAATAAGAATGGACACATAGTCAAGGAATGTAAACAACGGATAACCTAGTATATATTCTCGAGAAAATGCGGTGTAGAAGCAATTCCCACACTTGATTGTAAATGTATTATGTTCTACTCATTTTAACTTTGTTAATTATTTTTTTAAAGATGCGTAATTAATCTGCTGAATAATTTCCAAAAAATCTTCCAATGGGAACAAATGAAGGAATTATATGCAGTACAATGACATATGTGTCTAAATCATTGATTATTTTAATAATGCAAACGTTGATAAAATCTGTGAATTTAGCTAAATGGCAACGCATGTTTTTTTTACTCATTTTAATGAAATTCACCAGGATCCATCGTTCTTGATTTTTATAATTTTTCAAACAACTAATAAATATTCACAGAAACAAATTACCCATTATATTTCTTGTGTTTCCTTGATTATTCATCCAAATATATTTCCTACAGAAAAAAAAAAACATAATTACTAAAATAGTGATCCGTTTATGACGTCTCCGCAGTAACTGTGTCCGAAATGAATAACAACAAGTATACGCCATTTCACGGTTGACTAAAAATTTATGCTAGTACGTTTACTTGCATTCAAAATTATTTCTTCCTTGTAAACAGAGGCATTAGAGTAATAAGTTCTACTCTTATAAATGTTCTTTCTTATGTTATGGTTATCGAGACATCACATTCTGTTTTACAAAACAAAAATATGTCAATATGGTCCAGACATTAAAGGGTATTTTTATATTTAAATATCAGAAAATAAGACGCAAATATCAATATTTCTTGACAGCGGTAGCATTCCAAATGTGAAACGAAATAAAACACCTTTCATCATTTTGTAAACAATATGAAAAATCAGTTATCTTTTGTGTACTGATTACGTTCTTTATCAATTTGAACCCACGTTTCAAAAATTAAAATACAAATTACATTAGAAACATAAGTTACGGGTAGCGGCTAATCATGGAAGATTGAAATAAATATGATATTTGCTGATTAATTTTTAAACTTTGTGTATGTTATTCTATAGACAGATACATATATAAGACAAGTATTAATGATTGTTGTTGTTGTTGTTGTTGTTGTTGAGCTTAACGCCATTTTTTCAGCACAAGATAGGCTATTCATGGCGGCCAGTATTAATGGTGGAGGAAGAAACCGGGAAATCACCGGAAAGAACCTTTGACCCACGAGAAGGTACTGGCAAGCTTTCTCACATTTCCACATTCGCCGAATCCTAGACTCGAACCCATGCAGACAGAGGTGAGATGGCAGTGATCCGTAACGGACAGCGCTTTAGACCACTCGGCCACTCGGGGCCCCTTTCAAGTATTAATGAAGAAGAAGAAGAAGAAGAAGAAGAAGAAGAAGAAGAAGAAGAAGAAGAAGAAGAAGAAGAAGAAGAAGAAGAAGAAGAAGAAGAAGAAGAAGAAGAAGAAGAAGAAGAAGAAGAAATAACACCTTTTAAATATCAGAAACAATATAAAACCGTTAATTAAAAGCCAAACAATTATATTACATAAAAAATAACGCAGAGATTTGATTATTGAGAAACATTATTAAGAAAGAGAAAAGAAAAATAGAGGTAAATTTACTTTGACGACTCTTGTACGTAAATAACGCATCGAATGACTACATGATTGGATTTGGTATATGGTATGGACCTAGAGAGGGTTTTCATGAAAATAAACATGACATTTTTTTTCTGCTAGAAATTATAAGGAGACAACGTACTGGTAATGGCTCCAAAATTCATGTTTTTCTAATAAACCATAACTGATATCGATCCTTTAAGCAACGATTTATTGTTTGTTTCTCCACCTAGTAGTATAGGGAAACGCCGTTTATAAAACAGTATGGAAAATAGCACTCTATATTCATTTTGGAGCATAAAATAAGCCGTTTTTTGGTGTCAACATAAGTATAACTTAACTTTCCAAACTGTATCCCATATTAATTCTAATTTCAAAACAATCTCAGAATTTTAAAAATTTCACATAAAAGTCATTCTAATGTCGATAAATCTCTGCATTAAAACATCATCATATAGATATTTCTATTCTATATAATGATCAAAAACTATAATAGGGAAAAGCCGTTTATAAAACACTATGGAAAATAGCACTCCATATTCATTTTGAGCTACCAAAAAGCCCAATTTTTGGTGTCAAAATGAATATGTTTTAACTTTTCAAACTGTATCCCGTATTGGTTCTGATTTGAAAAGCAATCTCAGAATTTTAAACAATTTCGCATAAAAGTCATTCTAATGTCGATAAATCTCTGCATTAAAACATCATCATATAAATAATTGCTTTGGGCTACAATAAGCTAAGATAAGTAAGATTTAACTTTTACAATTGTATCACATATTGATTCCGATCACGAATTCAAAATAGTACTTTGAGCTACAAATATAACTTAACCCTTTTTTACCAGCTTTAGTATAAAATAATGATTATAAAAAGATACTTATTTGATTCTAATTTAAAATTTAAGTCTACATTGTGAAATTTTATTTATTAATATTATGTATATTAGATAAAATTGATCAGAGAAACGTATATATCAACCAAATCATACAGAACAAAATCAGGTGAAATTATCTCTCCAAGGTGCTTAAAAGTAATAGCGTTTAACCTGACCAAGAAGCGACTAGTAGTGTTTGATTCTGTATTGTACGCGTCTATCAGCTTGCAAGTAAATCGAAAACACATCGGTAAAGATAAGCTTATTTATCAGCGAGATGGATCACTGTGCTTATTTTATAAAATGCAAAGCGAAGATAATCAAAAACTGATGGATATCTGGATGAGCGATCCCAAAAAAGATGTATATGAGCAATTTTTGTGATAATCCTAATCCGACGAACAAGAAAATTATAGATAGCAACGAGTATGACAAGAAAAGGTGTTTTATATGGCGGTATAAAAATAATAAAAGGAAGACTATTTTTACTAAATCACACGAATAAAGTAGTAGATGAACTCAACACAATACCAGGAGCATCTGTAACGTTAAACGTTAACAGGGCGATGTTGAAGCTGGCAGTGCAATTTATCGAAGCTACCAAACAGTATGGTCATGCTACGCAATAAAGAATTTGGATAACAAGAAATTATTAAGCGAATGTCGTACTAATCCAAGCGTGTACAATTATCTTTACAAGCAGATAAGCGAAGTGCCGAGAAAAATTATAGACAAACTATTACAAGTTTAACGCGCTGATAACTTTATCGCGGAAAAGAATAAGATATTAAGTTGAATTTATCTTATAATGCCCTAATGTCAGTGTGTTAATACTATCTACACAATATCGTTTTTCGTCGAAATTTGCCAACGCGTGCTTTCTCCATTTATCGGTTTTAAGTTTATGTTTATAAGATCTCAGCGAGTACATCGTAGCAAAATGTTTAGAAGAGCTTTTAAGTATATTAACGTAGTCGCTATGAGATATATCTTTTTACGACGGATTTTTCTTTAACTCCTTTAAGTTTCTTAGTTTCCTTGTTTTCCGCAGATTTAACCGAATACATTTTGCTTCTTAGTCCAACAAACTCAACAACTGGCCGAAAACAAAACTCATCTTTCATCTTTCCCATAACATTTTTATTAACCGGATCGTGAAACAGAAAATCTTTACTAACAT
The DNA here is from genome assembly GCA_016746295.1 of Potamilus streckersoni. Classification (NCBI taxonomy): domain Eukaryota; kingdom Metazoa; phylum Mollusca; class Bivalvia; order Unionida; family Unionidae; genus Potamilus; species Potamilus streckersoni. The sequence goes on from JAEAOA010002149.1 coordinate 25,011, forward strand.
CAGACAGATCGAATTCATCTTTGCGATTATACATATTCTGATAAGCGTCTTCGGTAAATACGTGATTGACTGGCGAGTCAGTATCTGTGAATAACAATTTTGAATTAGGCCACACTCGTTTTACAAAACCGTAGTGAAACTCGTACATCAACCACTTGGAGACTTCCAATACGCTAGCACCAACAAACACTGGCTTATTAAGCTTTAGGTTGGTTTTATATTTTTTAACCAAACTTAAATTTTCTTTGATGTACATATGGCCAGCGAAAGCATCAGAAGATACCAATTTACTGAAACGTTCTTTTATATTAACGATTTCGATATCTTCGCGCTTGCGTATATTTTCCATGGTCTTTCCGAATGATGAGTTATTCATGAGCTTGAAGAAATCTTTCTCGAAATCAGTCGTAGCAGCAGTTCTCATATCGTTATTGAACTTGATATAGGGTGACATCCATTTTGACTGACGTACTCGGAGTATCTTGTGCATTTTAACTAAAACGAGACTATTATATAACTCTTGCTTAATATTTCTATAATGGCAGATATAGCTGCGTTTATTAAACTAATTCGGAACTAACTTAGGTATAGTGCAAGTTGTTCCAGTGCGATTAGCTAATTGGTCTTCTGACAACATTGAATCACTCACGATCATCTTCTCGGGTAGAAACGGGTAATCATTATGCGCATCATGCAACGAAGCTGGATAATCAACGTCAACTTCGAGATAATAAGTGTGATTTGAATCGATAAGATCAACAGTAAGTCTTTTAGTGTCGACGTTAAATTCGTGCTCGGTAACCCATCTTTCTACACAATATGTCATCGCTTGAGACATCGCCCGACTGTATAGCACGCTTTTGTCGAGATAAATAATGTAACTAGATTCGATATCAGGATTATAATCTGGCAAGTATTTATTATTAGCTCGGGCATACTTGTGACTGATAACTGAGATACCACCACGAATCGCTTTCTCGACGAATAAATACATATCTATGTCGCCATCGGTTATCAACTCAGTTATATACTTTGATATTTTATATATTGCGTCCCAAAATAATCCAGAACTTGAGAAGTAACGAGCGGGTTCGAGCTTGTATTTATCAAGAGATGTGATTTTAAAACTCTGAACGATATCGTCAAGAAGAAGTACATCTTGTATTGGATAAATATCGATATAATCGCCGAGAGTCTTGCAATCGAATATTTTCCAAACTTTTATAGCGTGCTCATATTCCGCGGCCGTGATATTTTCTCCAGTTAGTAACGATCTCGTATTGTTTGTTTTGATTTTACTCTATTGGCGGATCATACCTCATTGAAAAGTTCGCGCTATCTTTGGTGGACTGTCCCGAGTTGAGTAACAGTGTGGTGGTCATTATTTTTGTTTAACTCGATAAAAAGATATTTTTCTTTATTATTATTATTATTATTATTATTATTATTATTATTATTATTATTATTATTATTATTATTATTATCATTATTATTATTATTATTATTATTATTATTATTATTATTATTATTATTATTATTATTATTATTATTATTATTATTATTATCATTATTATTATTATTATTATTATTATTATTATTATTATTATTATTATTATTATCATGCCCAAGAAAATTAATGATCTCACGATTACTGACAAGTTTAGTATTATAATGGCTAGAGTTCATGAGAAAGCTATTGTGCTTGCTCGTCGTTATGAAATCGGTTTAACTCGTATTTATAACATAAGGCGCGAAACGAAATTGATTAGCAAAAAATAAGCTGAACACGATATTGCTAAATATAATCGAAGATTGCCTAAATCAGAACAAGTTGAGCTCGACAATTCTGAGGATAATACTAATAATGAGCTGCAAACTAAAGAAGATTGCGACAGATACTACCTCAAGTTGAAGAACAAGCGAGCTGTTAAAAATAGACTTGAGCAAGACGAGATAATGCACGAGTATAAAGCAAAGATGGATATTGAAAGTTGCCTCGCAAGGTATAAAAGAAAGATGAGAAAAGCACAAGCTAAACAGGCGCAAGATGATAATGAGATTAAACGCGATCTGATGGTCTAGTAAATATGAAAATTTTTATGCGAAAAAAAATATTATTATTATTTGGACAATCTTTAATCTCGACATGATAAATTTAAGCGCCATATTTCAGGTTTCGCTTGTTGTAATAATTTAACAAGTGTAAATAATCGTTACTGCCGCAGTTGAAACAAATACCGTGCTTAGCTCGAGTCGCTAATCCACACCCTAGACAGGGTTTCATTATTATTGGATTTTTCATCTTCCTAAATTGCATATAATGATAACCGCAATACTCACCATAACATCTCTTGCCACAAATTATTGCAACCTTGTGGTAGCCATTTACAGTTGTTCAGACCGCGTGGAAATGGCATTATTATAATATATTAGGTTATTTTATATTTAAATCAAAATTTAATTGAATTTTAATTTGAACAAATATTATCTAAAATATTATAATATAGAATGAAAAGAACGAAGCACAGCCGTTCTGAATTCGCTAAAAAGACCATGGTGGGGTATGAAAAATCAACTGGAAAGAAACCAAAATATCCAAGGTCGAATCGTGAATTGGAAGAGTTACAAAAAGAAATTCATAAGAGAAGATTTGTAGAACCGTTAATCGAAGTTGAAATTCGCAAAGAGGTTAAATAAACTCGGCATCAAATGGTATTAAAACTTATTAAAGATTACGAGGCCACGTTTGGAAGGAAACCAAAATATCCTAGGCCGAACGTAGAACTCAAGCAGCTGCAGAAGGATCTCGAGCAGGAAAAAAAATCTGAACTAAATATAAAAGAAATTCTTCGTCATTCTCAGGTTTTAGCAATATATATCGAGTTGAAATTGATTCCACACCGCTAGAAAGATTAATCAAAATCGCTATTGATTATATATTTGTTAAACAATCGAGAATTAAGATCATAGTTGAGCTTCGCGTCACCTTCATTCACGCTAATGATATTGATAAATTTACTAGGCCGTATATAAAATCAAACCCTAAAGTTGTTTACGCTTACAATGACGAAGATGTGAAAAAATCGCCAATATAATAGTGCAGGAAATCGACCACGAAATTGATATTTATACTCGAGGTGGTTCTGGTTGGATTCTAGCGTCAAGAGATTATCTACTCGTGCATATCAGTAAGTATGATCCGCTTCGTGGTGGAACAATTGCTAAGCTATCGAGCAAAATCGTAAATACGCATTGCGTTATTAACGTCGTTAATGATGACGATAAATGCATCATCTGGTCGCTATTAGCCGGGGGGGGTTTTCAGCTGATAAAAAAACCGAGTAGAGTTTCGAATTATATTCAATATGCGTCCGAGTTAAACTTAGATGGCATTGATTTCCCAACTCCGATAAAACATATTGAGAAAATAGAACAGCAAAATAATTTATCGATAAACGTTTTTGGGTTTGATGCTAGTTTCAAGATTTATCCAATGAGAATATCAGCGCGTGCTGGCTCTGATACTAAAAATCTGCTATATCATGAGCAGCATTATTCGTTTATAAAGAACTTTAACGGATTACTCTCCAAGCAGTACACGAACATAAAACTTATTTTTGTTATTTTGTCTACACGAGCTTCAAGACCAGATAAAACTAAGTCATCGCATTAGTTACTGCGTTTTTAACCAGAAAACGATTTTGCGAGCAGTTCGTGCAAATTGTTAAAATTTAGCAACTTTATAAACTCATCCACACTGCCATTTACGATAACATATGATTTCGAATCGATTCAAAATCTGCTGGTCAACGACAGTAAAAATGATAAAAGAGAAACCGTGCACTTATCAAAACATGTTCAGTTTCTGTTGGTTACAAGATATCATCGCTAATTAATCCTGACCTTAGTCAACCGATTAAAGTTTACCGAAAAATGAAAGAATCGGATGATGATCCCAAAGTTTGGTTGATAAAGAATTTACTACACAAAGCTGATAAAATTTATGAAAAACTAAAAGTAAAGTCAGAAATCAGCATAACCGATGATATAAGCAACGACTTTGATAAAGCGACTAAATGTCATATTTGTAACGGCATATTTGTTTAAGAATATAAGCTAGTGATCGTTGGTCTCGAGCAGGCTAGAAAGATAAAGAAACCACCGCGCGATTTAACAAAAACGGCTAATTATTGTCATTTAACTTGCAAGTATCTCGGAGCCGCTCATAAAGCGTGTAAAGATGATTATCATAAAGTTATGTTTATTCCGTGCATCGCGCATAACTTTCGCGGATATGATGGTCATTTTATTATAACCGCGTTGGGGCATCCTGATATTGTTGTGCTTTGCGATAAAAAGAGAAAAGCAGGAATACCAAATAATTACGAGAAATTTATGTCCGTCACTGTTGGTCCATTGAGGCTTATCGATAGCATGCAATTTATGGCGTCATCGTTAGATATGCTAGCAAGAAACTGCAGCGTTTTCACTTCTCTAGAGGTACACTTAAAGACAAATCTAGTCTTACGAAAAAGAAAGGAATATTTCCTTACGAGTATTTGACGTCTCTCGATGTTCTTAGTGATATTTTGTTGCCAACCAAAGATAAGTTCTACTCGTTACTAACTGGAGAAAATATCACGGACGCGGAATATAAGCACGCTAAAAATGTTTGAAAAATATTCGATTGCAAAACTCTCGGGGATTATATGGATATTTATCTAACACAATATGTACTTCTTCTTGACAATATCGTTCAGAGTTTTGTACACCAACATACCGCACAACGAAGAGTTACAGGCATGTAGCGAAGCATGGGAAACAAGAACTGTAAACAATCCACCCACACACTTTTTAATCCAACTCCAGGAGCTTGTCCTAAAACTCAACAACTTTGAATTTAATGAAGAAAACTACCTACAAATCAATGGAACTGCAATGCGTACTAACATGGCCCCTTCGTACGCTAACATTTTCATGGGAAAACTTGAGGGAAAGCTCTTAGCATCGGTTGAGCGTACACCATACCAATGGGTACGCTTTATCGATGATATAGAAATGAAGTGGCAGTATGGAAGAGAAAGTCTGGATGACTTCATATCAAAGGCAAACAACTTCCATCCTTCAATAAAATTCACGGCAGAAATTTCCAGCTCAAACCATGTTTTCCTGGACACAACAAACAGACTGGTGGAAAACAAATTACACACAGACATCTACTCGAAACCAACCGACAAACATCAGTATCTTCTCCCAACCAGCTGTCATCCAAAACACTGCATTAAGAACATTCCATATAGCCAGGCACTGAGGATACGCAGAATTTGCTCCGACGATGAAAGATTCCTAGAAAGGTCTGAAGAGCTGGCTAAACATTTAATTTACCGAGGCTACGACAAAGACCTGATTGCGGAGGCAATCCAAAGGGCCAAACAAACAAACCGTGATGACCTACTCAGATATGGACAGAAAGAAAAGGTTGATAGGATACCATTTATTCTGACCTATCACCCAGATAATCCCAAAGTATGTAAAATCATCGCAAACCACTGGCCAACCGTGCAATCGGCAGATATACTAAACCTAATACTTCCGAACAAACCTGTAGTAGCTTACCGGAGACCAAAAAACCTAAAGGACATCCTAGTCAGGGCCAAGCTAACGCCAATCGCTAGTCAAAACCAACCTAGTCAATCTGGACCCTGTGGCGATAAAAGATGCAAAACCTGTCAACATATGATAGAGACCAAGACATTTACTAGCACAGTGACTAAAGAAAAACTAAACATATATGGTCCAAACAAAACGTGCAAAACAGAGAATGTGATTTATCTCATCACATGTAAGATCTGTGGCCTTCAGTACGTCGGAGAAACTGAAAAGCTACACAAAAGGATAAACCTTCATAGATCTGATTGGATGACAAAAAAGCTGTACAGAAGCCCGGTCGCAGAACACTTCTCCTCTCCTGGCCACACTTTCAGTGATATAATACTTATCGCTATTGCTAACAACCACAGCTGGAGTTCCGAAACCAGAAAGGAAAAGGAATCATACTGGATACGCCGCCTTAGAACATTGAAACCAAGCGGTCTAAACCAAGAAGACTAGAAAATGAAAACTATGCACTAGTAGAATTTAACATTTTCTAAATCTTCTTATTATCCTTCAATTTTTACTATACGAATAACCGGTATAGAATCAAATATCCGGGATATAATCTGCGTTACATATGTACACAAAGTAAAAATAGATGTCGCTTTGGCTTGTAGACTTTTAGGGAATTATACAACGTTTTCAGTTTCCGCAACTAGTCTATACAAGCTGGTTGTATTTATAGTTTTAGCACATGTGAAGACAGAAATGTAGAGGTTTAAAAACACAACGTTTTTGTGTTTATTTGTTTGTCGTAACTATGTTCTGTATTTGCCTTTGAAAAAGACTCATTAAGAGTCGAAAGCACTTAGGCTGGTTAGTTACTAGTTTCGTAGTGTTCGTCGTGTGTTTTTTGAATATATATATATATATATATATATATATATATATATATATATATATATATATATATATATATATATATATATATATATATTAGTGGCATAGAGAAGTGCCAATGCGATATCTGAAAATGATACATTCACGAATGTCTCATATAGGTACCATAATAGAGTCTGATTTCCCCGTGCAAAATTTATTTTATTGTACTAAGTTGTTTACTTAAGACGAAATAGTAATACGTGAGAATTCACATTGAGTTCGTCTTACCTTGGTAACAAAATCAACAGGAAGTTAAAATGATTGGTCAGCATCAAGGACATACTTTCATCGCGTGGTCACTGTTTGTAAACAACCCTTTTATGATTTTTTTTAAAGCCGGTCTATACTGGCGGACGTTACATAAATAGTATAGTAAGAGAGCACATGACCAATCTAGCGAGATTGGAAGTTATGTTTTAAGGTTAAATACAAATTTTTAATATTTGTTTCAGAGAGAGTCATTCATAGCCTTGAACAACCAGTTGACTTTCTTATCAAGTGGACACAACAAGATGACTTTCTTATTAAAAACAATCTGAAAGATATTCATGCAAGTTTATTCTGGAATTATTCGGAAACAAAGATTGTGATTCAGTGAGGAGTTGTTGATTTTCATACATTCGACTACATCTGACTACATAATACAGCCCTCCATATTCCAACGTTGTGGGGGTTCGAACCTGGATTCGTATAGGACTATTTAGTGATAGGACGTGTGCTTATATTCTTAGAATCATATTTGAATTATATTCACAAACTGTATGTCCTATTTACCATTTTTACATTGTTGTCTAGGGAAATAAATTGTTTTGTTAAATGTACAAAGCTTGTTAGCTTTAACTCTTTTCTTTTTTACTGAGTACGATCCCTACAAAACAAAACCTACACTCAGTAAACCTTACTTTCTAATTTCATCACTGACTTTATGAATACAAACTTACACTCAGTAGACCTTACTTTCTAATTACATCACTAACTTTATGTGTACAAACTTACACTCAATAACCTTACCTTCTAATTTCATCACTAACTTTATGTGTACAAACTTACACTCGTTAACCTTACTTTCTAATTGCATCAATAACTTTATGTGTACAAACTTACACTCAATAACCTTACTTTCTAATTGCATCACTAACTTTATGTGTACAAACTTACACACAGTAAACCTTGCTTCTAATTCCTTCACTAATTGTATGTATGCAAACCTGCGCTCAGTAAACCTTACTTTCTAATTCCATCAGTAGCTCTATATATACAAAACTACACCCAGTAAATCTTGCTTTCTAATTTCATCACTAACTTTATATATATATATACAAACTTACACTCAGTAAACCTTACTTTCTAATTCCATCACTAACTTTATGTATACAAACCTACACTCAGTAAACCTTACGTTATATTTCCATCATTAAACCAAAATATATAATAAAAAAGAACATTCAAAACATAAGAAAAACATTTGCACTATGTACATAAAATTCTCATCGTAATATCTATAACCCCAGATTCAGCTACATACTTATTTGTCATTTCTGTCGATTTCTAACATTTTGACATACATTTCTAACTTTTGAAGCAATCGCATTCGGTAGAGGTAGTTGAGGCCGACATCACACTAACGCACACACACACACACACACACACACACACACACATACACACACATTATTCAAACATTCCACAATTTTTATTGAATTCAAATTTGGTGAAATTGTTGATTCTCATCAATGCAGGCCTGACCTCATAATTATTCAGTAAATCCAATACTTTGTACATATACTTATTAAACAAAATGCATATAAATAAAACATGGACAAAGATATTAGAAAAGAAAGCCAGCATCATATTTTTATCTTGTGGTACATCAGTCCAAGATTAACACACTAGTTAGTCGATCCACAGTGGTTAATATGAACTTACCGAAAAAAAAACAAACATTATACATATTGGAACTATTGCATCTACAAACCACTATACAAATTATTACAAGTAAATGCTCTTGAAATAAGTAACCGAAAAGAGTGAAGACAACAAGCTTTGTAAAAGTTAGCAAATAATTTATTTCCTTAGAACAGAAAATATAAAAATGAGGAACATGAATTAACAGTTTTACGAATAAAATTCAAAAGGTATCCTAGAATTAAAAATAGAAGTCCTTGCAACAAAAAGTCATGAAAAGACAAGACTGAGTTCGAGTCCTGATTAAATCCAAACTTGAAGGGGATGAAGTGTTTTGTGGTCAGCAAAGTGCAGCTGTGTCAACAGTCTCTTGTTGAATCACAGCAAATATTATTCCGTTTTTTACAGTATAAATTTTAATAAATATCTTTCTCCAAGAATTTTGTCAAAGCACGTGGGTATTTCCAGGGTAAAGAATCATTTAAATTCAACAATTTGAAAAAAAAAAACATTTCAATCCAAACTGGTCACAAGATAATACAGCTTAATGTATCAAATGCTTTAGGCCACACTAAAAACTTCTATAAAAAAACAGTTATACGACTAAGAGTTAAAAATTATACCCGGATAAGGATCAAAAGTTCATTATTCTGGAAAAAATACAAGTTTCTGCCAATTGCTACATGCTACTTGACTTAATTTAATCATTCTTACTCTGAGTAAGATTTAAAAAAACAAAACAATAAAAGTTTTTTTTACCAAAACTGTCACTGACTTTGGAACAAGGTCACAAGCTAGATACAATGTTTCTATTATCATTTATTTAAAAAATATCACTCAGATCAAATGGAAACTGAAATCAACATGACATTACAATAACATGTAATATATTTTGTAATAAATTTAAAACTAACAAACTAATAATTAAATTAAATATACATAACAAAATGCATCACATAAATATATACCAGACTTAGTAAAATTAGTATATATTTTCTCGTATGCGATTTTGGATACGAGTTCATGTTTAAAAACTTAACAATTCTCCAAACAGTAACTGGAGATATATTGAGGTCAAAAGTAAATATATCGCTGATAAATGACCTTTAAAACGTAAACCTGCAGTCCAAGAACTTAGGTAACCTACCCATTTGATGTATTATGTGCTTACAAACTAATATAATATACAGAACTGGAACAATTAAATATCGGATAAAAAAAATTGCAGATGAAGAAATTTGTATTCTGCAATCACCTGACCAAACATAGCATGGATATGTTTTGATGCAAGATTAAAAGACGGACATACCAATGAAGACAAGTCGCTCTTATAAAGGAGAGTATTAGATCAAATTAAATATGCATGTTATTATGAGGGTTGCTAGTTATTTAATTACGCATTATTGGCACAAATCTATATATGCCGAGGTCGGTGGAAAGTTTTGAAGAAATATATAACTTGTAACTGGTCTCTTGTAACAGTTTTGGAGAATAATAACAAATTAAGAAACAACCCAATAAAATAGTAAGTTGGAGGCAAAGGTTTAATCTTTACGTTAGATACTAGAAAATATAAAATAGCACGATATACGTGGGTAAAATTGATTATCTCGCATTTCGTTTTAGTAAAAATAATAAATCTGCTACTTTATTTTTCTTATTTATGTTTTTGCTTGTTTTAATTCTTGTATCAACGTTTACATTTTGTTGTTTATTCAAAACGTTTTAAAGGTCGAAAGGGCTCCATGGTGATTTAATTCCTTCTTTCTAAACACAAAATAATGCATGACCTGGATTTTCGTTTTTCTGTTTTTTAGCGACTCTATTTAAAATATAATTTATACTATATGCTCTAAGTTGTATCTTGGATCAGTGTGAAAAATATATCATGCTGTATCCACATTGGTATTTGTAGAGAATATTTAGCGGATTCATCGGTCACGGCAAATTCTGCTCATTTTAAAACATAAAGAATGTTTAGTTGGGTCATGATTTTATGAACCTTATCTTTTTCTTAAAGTGAATAGGATGTTGGCGATTCTAAAAATATGTTACATTTGATCTGATATAGTCCCTTCATGGCTTCTAAAGTTATGTAGAAGGCTCTAATTCGTGCGTTTGTGCACAGAATGATTTTTTTAAAATATTATGTATTCTTTATCTGGTACTAAAACAGCATGTTTTTTCGCGACCTTTACTCCTAGCAATGGTTAGGTAGAATGTCGCGTTACGATCTTACTTGGTCCAAGTAAGAGTGAGTCTCTTGTCGAGGTCGATTAATTTTATCTCGCTTTATCATTAAATCTATCTCATTTTTAACAATATGTTTCAAAGCGTTATCTCTTATATTATTAATTATTATATTATTAATTATTCAAAAGGATTGATTTGCAAATCTGCCTGCAACATTGGAACTGGTGAGGTATCTAACCGGCAATGTGCCTCTTATTATTAGGTAAAGTTCAAAATTCGCCACTCTGCCATTTTAGGTAAGGGTTGGAATACAGGGCCACCATAAGTGGTTTTGAATTTTTCAAATGCGTTTAAACTAACTCTTTGTAAGGATTGGTCAGAAACAATAAGCCATATGTCAGCTACTAGGAAAATGTTACACGTGTCGATGTACATCTTGGAAATTTGCCGTTGTTTTCACCTACCCAATATCGGTTAACTTTAAGACCTTTTCACACCAACAGCTGTAATTCACTTCCTATTGCCAGCTTTACAATCAACGAATCAGATATACTTTGTTGAGTGGCTTCCTTAAATTTTCTTCGAAAGTTACAGGATAAAGCAGAGGCAAGTATCTTCATGTGTTTCTTAAAAATATCTGCGTCAATGGTCTTCCAAATTAAAGAATGGCAATCTGAGTCGGTTAATCTCAACTAATAATGAAAAGGCTTAGCCAGTGCCTTAAGTGTTCCAAAAAGGCTTGGAGAAAACAAATGGGGTAGGATATGATGTTAAAAAATTAAAAAGTGGATGCCCACATGATAGTTCACTTAATTGTAAAAGCTGCTTGACCGGTTTAAAGTCAATACACTTAGGTAGTTGGTTTATAAAGAATATTACTATCAGCCAGTCCCACGGATAGGTTTTCTCCCAAACATTTGATGACGGTGTTACTCACCAAAAGGGATGACATAACCACCAACCGTAAACCGCATGCATCGTTTCATAAAACAACAGATAAGATGGCGAACCACAAAAAAAAAACATTTATATGACTACTGATCCATGACCCACATGCAGAATGTCTTAAATAAAATAATTATCTTTAATACAGTTTTCTTTCGAATACCTCCAGGACTCTCCTGGTTTTTGACTAAGCTGATTTGAATATGCTCTTTCGCAATTATATTCCTCGTGCAGACTATGTAATCATAAAATATTTTAAACCTGGAGCCTACTTAGCGTTTTAGCATCGACAAGTTGGAACAATTTAAATATTTTTACTGATATATTTCCTATCGCATATACAAGTGAACATTCATTAAATGCCTCAATGTATTTATTTGGTTGCGATTCTAAAGTGCAAACGCTGTTTTCAATCCCGTCGCTCTACTGACTTCAAATGGTTAAAGCTCTCAGATGCACAGAATTTTGTTACTTTTCACTTTTAGTTACATCTGACACCATGTCATCCAAACGAGGAAGCCCCAAGATCGTACGCAAACAGTATTTATTCACACACTCTCTGAGCGCACCTCAACAAGCTGCCATGATAGGTCGCTGCGCGTCCTCTCTACAGGAAGCAGTTCCTATCTAATATTGCATTTATTATGGGGAGCAGTTATTCATTAGAAGTAGCATGTAAAACTACTATACCACACATTCATAAACTCATTGTACATTGTTTAGTTTACAGTCCAGCTTCCTAGAAAAGTCTTGTTTCAATATATAACAAGTACCGTGAGATCATCGTTGAAGGTATTTTAGATCAACATATGATTTATAATAATTGGGGCACATTATAAAGTTAAGTAATAAGAAATACATGTAGAGACAACATAGAAAACACAATTGCATCTAAATCCCTCTTAAAACATAAATGTTCTGTTCTTTTATCGATGATATTATCTGAACTAAGGTATGTTGCTGACATGCAAGGGACAGTTTTCATTCTACAACCATTCTCACGCAGTTGACGTGCCTTACGTCATTAGCATATATTTTTCATCCAAAGTTAAGTTTTCAAGAGTTGAAGCACACAGCCAAGACCAAAATAGATAGGAAGATAAAGTTTTATTGATTATAAGTTATTAAAATGTACCTTCCCTTGAACTGAAGTACACACATAATTATTTAATTGCTCCTAGTTTGCATTGTGAGTTGTATGTCAATCAAACCTTTGGATCGAAGTGTCAGGTTATGCTGACGAGAGACTATGAATGCATACAATCCAGAACTTATCCAGTTTAAAGGGTCATCATCCTTTTCATTAATCACGTTGAAAACTCAACAAATTTGATAACTATCTCTAAAAACATGCGGCATCCGTCACTATCTCTGAAAATATATGGCATCGGTCACTATCCCTGAAAACATACGGCAACCATCATCTTGCCTGAAAATACCAGCTCCAATACCATCCATTACCTTGCCTGCAAGACCTAGCTCCAATACCACGGCAACGCAGTAAGTTTCATATTAATGCACATTCACTGCTGATTCATTTATCCTAAAATTATTAAATAAAGAATTTGAACGAAAACGTTCTAAATATCCACTAATCAAATTGCAAAGTACTTCGACTCGATCATATGGAATGATACGTGATAATATTTCAATATTGTTTAAATATCGCACCCTCCTCCCGACTACCATTCGAATTTTGGTTAACACATCCATATATAAAATTCATATCAAACTAGTATTTATATTTCGCCCCCATGCAGCATCTTAGCCCGTATAGTATATACGGACAGCTGATCAAACCTTGTACGTCCGTTATATACCTATATATCAGTAATCTACATGCTAGAAATAATTGTATACTGTCAGTTTCTTAGTCTTAAAAACTTAATTTGGAATAGCATGCTTCTATTTGATAGGACATGAAATTTTACTTTTTTAGGTTTGAAGCTGACGAATATCATCACGTGTGTATTACTAATCCCGGTTTAAGTTAAAATGGAGATTAGTCAAGTTCATATAAAGAAATACCTTTAAATTCAGTACCCGAACGTAATTATTCTTCCAGTATCGGGATGCGGAATGTACAATCACATAAATTGTCTTATAGAGACCCTGATATAAACAAGTAGAAAAAGAAGCCTGGCTGATAGAACATCTTCACAGACTGGTGTTATTGATCAACATGATAAGTCTCCTACATCTAACAGACTTAAATGCATCTATTTATTGCCACAATAGTTTGCGCGTCAATGCTGAACATTTCAGCCTTAAACGCCATTGAATGAACAAGAATGGTCAGTTTTGCAGATAGCAATTGTTTTGTGCCATGGTGAATTTTCAGAAGTACAGCTGACATGTAATTCATTACAGGTGTTTTATACACTTCCGGCTGACCCCAGTATAAACATGTCCATTTACTAGAACTGGATGGTTGCCATTCACGTGCGTGTTGATGCGTGGTTATGTTGAGTAATGAAGAGCAGACGGAGAAAAGAAAAGAAAGAAGAGATCTTTTCTTTGTTTAATTACAGTTATATTACAGCCTAATGTTTAGCTATGTATTCATTTACTGTTTAATGTTTCTTTATTCAATTGACGAATTTTAATACTTATTTATTTTGTAAAATATGTTTGCATGTTATATTTGTATTTTAGAGCAAACTTTCAATATCTTTACATGATTCATTGAGTGTTTAATAGCTATCACACTTGCATGTAAGAATCATTGTATTAACTACGAGTTCCATTTTGCGTATTCTTTCAAAATGTATTTGGGTTCATCTTTAGTAATTTAATGAATTGAGTAAGGTCACGTTTTTCTTTCAACGGTTAACTTGGGTCCATCTACACCTTTCTATATGAGTGACTTCCCTTTACTCAATATACTGACTTACCTCTATTATTCAGTCTACCTGTAACCAAACGCGTTCTGTAACCGAGATGAGCCAGTATCATATTTGTCCATCTTTCCAGCGTCATTGCTTAGTACGCCACCTTTGAGTTTCTCGTTTTTGTGCTTTAGTCTTCGTTTTCTTGTTTTAATGCTGTTGAAGAGATGGGGCTCTATATATTCTTATTTTTTAATTAATGTTGTATCCCACACACAAACACCTACCAACACATCACCTTAAAATTTATAATAGAAATAGTCCCTTATTAGCTATTTAATCTATAAGTTGCTGAAACACCCTGGTACTATTACTACTAAAACTGTCATTTTATCGATGAGTAGCCATTTTAATACATATTCACCCTTTCACATTTCTTAGCATTACAATTCGTCTTTTGGGGATGAGTAGTCATTGTAACACGTGTTCACTACTTCACGTTTCTGAGTATCACGATGCACATGTTGGGGATGAGCAGTTACTTGTATATGTCATTCAGTGCTTCGTATTTTTGACTCTGTATGCTTATTTTGGAAATACATAGTCACTTTAATGCAAGTTCACAGGCTAAATATTTCTGAACAATACTATATCATGCTTGATTCATTCATTTTCATGCCAACTTAATATCGCTTTGAAAGATCCATATCGAACATATTTTCACTACATTTGGTTACAGCTTCCTGATATGCAAGAATAAGGAAACACACTTCTCTTTCCAGATCTGATCCAGATCTGGCATTGAAAACAAGATGTTAGACTTAGATTAATTTGGATGCACCCCTCCATCAACTAGGTGGTGATACCAAGGCCTCATAAGGAACGGTCCAATGCAGCAGACAAACATCACCAGGATAAATTAATACAAAAGTGCCTTAAATACATTGATTAGGTTTTCATAAGAGATATCAACACCAAAGTTTAAGGAGGTAAGGCATAACTGGAACTGCATTTTGCTATTACCGGACCACTTAAATGGTGTTTTACCCTGAAACATTGTGGATATTTGCTATATGAATGGTTTGTTTCCATTACTATAGGTAGTATGAATGTGATAATATCGATCCAAACAGCATACTGTGTGTCCGATACTTATAAACATGGAACACAGCATTTATCAGTGTTTCTTTCGTGTATATATCTTTATACATCTAAGCAAGGATATTGCATTGTTCCTGAAATCAGTGTTTTTTGCTATCATGCATCTCCGGCCTGGACCAGATGATGTAGATTACAGTGTGCTTAGCCAATCATGCATCCCTGGTACAGGTCTGTAAGACACAGACTAGTTAAGCAACTTCTCTATGTCAGTCATTGGTCATTTTTGCTGCCTAGAATTTGGTACGTTCATGTTTTGAAATTTTAAATTGGATTACAATATTTTAAAGTCGTTTTCGTAACGTTTAGTTCATCGTCTTCTTAAAATTCTATCAAAATTAATGTTATCAATGAGTTTACTGTTTGAACCTATTTCCATCAGAAAGATAATTCAAGCATAGTTTTGGGGTCGTAAAAGAGTCTGGCCCAAATGTTGACTGCATCTTCATAAATACAGAAGAAACAAAAACAATATTTAATAGCTGTCAAATATATATTTCGTACTGAAAATACGCCAGCTTTTGGTGCGTACAGTCCAAATATATGTGACATGCAAATGTATTAGTTAGTATTGTCATTATTTGTTAGCTTTTTATGCAATATAGATCACAGTATTTAGGTCTTGAATTTGCTATAACTAAAGTTCATTTTCTACCTAATCTGTATCATTGATTTTCGTTTTGCAAACATCATGTTATCTCGATCTGTGTCCAGACCATTGGAAATTCAGCTCATTGATGTAAGTCGGTAATTATTTGCTGAATTTTTAATATTTCAATTTCCCTTGAGGTTGAAAGCTCAGACTTCGCATGATTTTGTCTAGATCATTACCTAATAATGAATCATAAGAGTGTTGTTTTGCAACGAAAAATGTTTTAATGTTGCTGACTTTATCAACGCGTTTCAAAATAATAGTTCTCACTGATATATGATAACGAACATGCATACATACAAACATACATACATGCATGCATGCATGCATACATACATACATACATACATACATACATACATACATACATACATACATACATACATACATACATACATACATACATACATACATACATACATACATACATACATACATACATACATACATACATACATACATACATACATACATACATACATACATACATACATGAGTGTTTGATTAGGATTTTTAACGAAGCTTTTTCGGTGATAACGCTGCAGTTGGGCAGTTTATAGTGAAGATTAGTACTGTAGAATCACCCCGCTGACATGTAGCACATTGTCCCATCCAATTACGATATTCAGTAACCAGTCAGACGAGTCCTAACACTATGATGTTAATGCTGTGCACCAAGTGAGGCAGCTGTTTGTACCATTTTTATAAGTCTTTCATATGAACCAGTGACCTTCCGCATCCAAGGCGGACACTCTAACCACTTACCTCAACAGAGCTGTCCCGTACATACATACATACATACATACATACATACATACATACATACATACATACATACATACGCTCGTACGTACGTGCGTGCGTGCGTATACACCATTTTTTCCCAAGGCTCTTTGTTCATCGCATTGCCATCCACCAAACATTTATGTAGAACCGGATACCCCTGACTCAGTTTTGCCATAAGCTTTTTATGACCATAGCTCAGCTTTCTTTTTATAAATTATTCGGGATCAGTATCTATGCTTGTTATCTATACTTTGAAGACCACTGAGCAAATATTTGGAGAACCTTTCCCATTCGATGTGTTAAGAGATGACAAACAAAACTTACGGAGCAGGAATTGAATAAAGGAAAACTAGTATGGGTGGAGAAATTAGCAAAATACTGTCACTCGACGAAAACAATAGATGTTTGATTTAGGTACTCATGTACAAAATGCAAACTATTACATAGTATTTTTCTTTTTTTCATGAAATATTGAAAAAGTTTTTCGAAAAAATTATTTCGGGTTAACAAGCATGTGACACAGTGTGTAATATGCTTTCAGCAGTATAATTCTCGACCAATAGTTAGACTAAACTAAGCAGTACGCCAAGATGATATATTCCATTGAGGACTAGAATAATAACTTATAAGTTATTAAAGCAAAATTTAAGGAAACAACACTATCATCTATTAACGAAATTTTTTTTCCAGCCGATTCGAAAGCCAGCTTATTACACTGCCAATGCTTTTACTTAGCAAAGTTGTGCATATAATCATTAATAGCTGAATACCTTTCATAACGTCATCAAAGAACATGCTGTCAATGACACTGTAAAAAGAAACCACAAGATATTTTACGATATTGCACACCATCATGCTGCACTCACGTGCAAGACAATTGTGTTCAACAGCATATTAAGAACTACTTTGTAAACAACTAATTTACATTCGTGTAGTAGACGCTCTACATTTTTGTTGATTAAATTTGTTTCTGAATGAACTAGGCTAAAACAGATGTTTCATGGGCTGCCACATATCATCAGATTTAGCACATTCCCCGTTAACTTTTTTGATACCATGGTTCAGATTTAGGCTTGCTATAGACACCATACAGGGTCCCTACAAATAAAGTGCAAGTTATAAGACATAAACTGTGTTCTTTAGCTGGTATTAAAAATGGCAAAAATATATTTACAATTTTACATTCTGAATTTCCTCAAAATGTACGTTCTTAGTTCTGCAAATTAGAATTACATTAGCAATATCATAAGTTCTCAAGGTTGATTACACAGTTAGAAATTGCACTGTAATTTTGAGTATATTCCGAGTGCAGTAATATTCTCCATACTGAACTCAAAATGAAACGAATATTATATTCCACAGCGTCTTTGCGATAATTGCAATTGAAAGACTTCACATTTTCCCCACATTATGATCTGAATCATTCAATGGCAGAACAGAACCTCGCATGCCGATGTGAATACACTTCAGCCCCGCTTCTTCAGTACGATGTATTTCATGTAAACCTGGCACAGACGATGCTGGAATTTGATGTAAGTTACTTCATCTAGATAAATCCAGACCATAATCATGAAAAAATGCGTCGAATTGACCAAAATACCAAAATGCATTCATTCCAGATCAAATGGAAAAGTTGTTGCAGTGCGCATTCATTCACTATATGACTCCAAACTTCAATTTTAAGTGGACCAAACGCCATTTTCTTTCAAAATTTACGTCTAGCGTGGGAACAACTTGAAATTTATGTCGGCGGAGTTACGTGCGCATCGATAATGTTGTGTAATGATGCATCAACGCTTGTGTATTTAGTTTGGAATACGGTGTACATTCAGTTACTTTGTTTCTTGTAGTATAGTTTTATTTATATATTTAAGCCTTCGGTAGAATAAGAAAATGCGCATATAATAAAAATATTAATGCATTTGTATGGGAAAATATTAACTCATTTTGTCGGACGGATATGATGCACTCCCTAGGTCGTGCAGTATTTCCATCAGAAAAATTCGTTCATATTTTCCCATACAAATGCAGTAACCTATGAATCCAGTCTTGTGTCTCATGTCAACTTACATTTAATATAATGTCATTAATATTTTGTCAAAGGTTACTTTCTTATTTATTTTAATTCGCCATCTATTTGTGATTTTGACTTTCAGGCCATTGTAATAAAAGTTTTAAATGAAATTTCCTCTTGAATATTGTTTTTGAGTAATATCTTTCTTATTTTCTTCATTCTTCAGTTCCTTAAATCAATATCTGTTTTCAATTATATATTTTTAGAATTCCCACTAGCAATATCATATGGATTCAATCTCTTTACTCTTCATGAATAAACTTTCTAAAAGCATTTACTTTCCAAATTATAAATTAACCTTTAAGATGTCTAATGCTTTACATTGATTCCTAAACAATAGTTCTTTAATGTAATTTATCAGGTATTTCCCTTATTGCACCATTTACCCAACACCCTTAAACTCAACTCTTACACTAGGTATTGGATGCTTTTTAAGATGGTACTTAATTTAAAAATAGTATCTCCAAATAACATGGGAGATAAATACTCTCGGGCAGAGGTCTTCGATTACCAGCCGAAGAAGGCTATGCGTCTGTTGACCAATCTTGATTTACTCGCCATGATAAAACAATAACATTTTTTAGTGGTGTCTTTATGCGACCTGAACCGGCATTGTCAACCTGGATTCATAAGCAGGACCTGGCACACACTGGTCCGCATATGCGGTAACACCTCAATATCATTTGAATTTTGACTCATATGGACTTTCACCACCAACTGAAGTTGTTAATTATATAACTAGGCACCGACGACAACAACTGTTTTATTCTACTCTGTCAGTACAAATATGGATGGATAGACCCATATGCCGTCAACATGTTGAAGCGTTGCATGCACTGACGATTTCACTAACACCGAAAGCCTTTATTGATTTCACCTTAAGGTATGCTTAATATGATACACAATGCCTATTAACATATATAATGGCGTTACTCTGCCTGACGACACTGTGTTGATGGAGATCTGAGGCTATTTGTCATTAAAGCTAATTTGTCTAAGTTTACTCAACATTTTTTAGAGAGAACTATACCTAACATTTTAAACAACACGACTTGTAACCTCTGGACACTGATGCACGTCATAGACTCTACCCCCATGACTGGTCCCGTGTGTGGATGATTAGATTGCTAAACATGCACGAGTCGCATATGGGCCTAAGAAGCTTATGGGACAGAGATTTTGACCGGTGTCATGGACTCAAATGGGCCCATAAAGCATAACGGACACTTTGCTAATACTCTCGAATATTGCAGTGGAAATACTTTCGGAATTGTCAATTCAAATGTCTCTTGCTAATTTTGTTTATATACATTTGAGTGTTTTGCAAACGTTCGCGTAGATTGATATATTGTCTCAAAATAAGGAATTACTTTATTGCTGCTTGTCTCAATGGTTTGACTTTTACGGTGTCTAGAATAACGAACATTACTTTTTTAATATATCTAAAATGTTTATGTTCACATTCACCCCTCATTCATAGAAGTGCCACCATTATCATTCGCTGCTTCGTAATGGAAGACAACAAAAGAAAGACTTTTTCGTGCTCGTAACATTTATCACATACTATTTTCTCAGTCATTAAATGTATCCACCATTCAAAATCTCCAGCAGTTGTACTCGATTTTTAATTCAACAACAAGGTCAATAAATATTTGTTGCAGCCAAAGAACATCGCATAGGTAAAGAACGCGTAAGAGACACAAGGTCTTACGTTTCCATGGCGTCACGTTACACCAGTCACTACACAAATCTCCTAGAAGATTCGCTTGTAACTATGTTTTACTTATTTGTCATATCATAACATTAATTCGCTTTTAGTAACAAAATACATGATTTTGATTTTATAGTAATTTATTTATGACTGTACACTAGCTCATTTCTCAGAAATTTCGATAACATAATATAAATTTGTGAGTCGAACATTCTAAATTACTCGTACACGGTTTGAATTAATCCTTTTTCTCCTTGAAAAAATGGCCAATCTGTCAATCTTATTCCCCCCCCCCCGTGGAAGTATATGGGTTTGAGCACGCCTCGCAAGCGGACCGGGTTCCTGGCTGTTCTAATTCGACCCACGTTATTCTGCGCCAGGTCTTTCTTGATCTAAAAGCCTGTTTCTTACCTTGAGGGTTCCATTCTCAACGTGTTTTTAAAAAGTCTTTTTCTTTAGAGCGTTTCAATGAAGGATACCATAATTTTCCTGGCCTTATTAGTACCAAACAATATTGCTATCTGATGTAAATATTGGATCTTTTGAATTGCCCGCAAAACCCGTAGTTGTTTTTGTGTCATATTAACCTTATTAACTTCGCTTCGCACAATTTAGCGCATGTATTATCACCAATGACTAAGGCTATGAAAACATAATATCTTACTTTTATGTCATTCAAATGTGACAGAAATATAAATTTAACTTTATAGGCCAGGTATTTCACTATTTCTTGAAAATTTGTCGAATGTTTCTTTTTTCTTCTATTCTCCTCATCTAACCATACACAAGGACGGATGTGGGTGAGGATAGAAAGTGAATGAAACCTCCTTCTCCAGCGAAAAACCTAGAACGTTTCCTAGAGTCGGGTTCCTTTACTTGCTAATAGTTAGTTATGCCCTTGAAACGCTTGAAGTGCAAGAATTTCAGTGGGCTTTGCACCAGGGCCTAACCTGAGGATGTCCCCACATATATATCGTCTACTTGTGCGCACTAGGATATTTGTCTGCCAGGCAGGACCACACAAGTATGTGTGAAATGGCTTATGTACGTAACTAATTCTCCGTGTATTATACAGAGGTTCTCAAGTGGGTAATTATTTAATACTGAATTATTAAACAAGTCGTATAATGATCAGTTGTTCATTATTGAACGAGTTTCATAAATTTGATATTATCATTACAAATTTAAGATTCGTTTTTTCAGATTTTATTTCAGTGGAAATTGTTTAGAGAGAATGACGAACGAATAATTTGGTTCATTCTGCCTGTGATGGAACACCCTGATTGGTTGTGTGTAAACAATGGTCCAAAATAAAGTTGAACAAGTATTAATGTTTAAACGTTTTTTACTCCTTTTTCAAAAAAAAATTCTTTACAAGTTAAGAATCGAAGAACATTTGTCCTTCCGAATAAACAACATTTAACGTAGACAAAATCAGTTTTCAACACAGATATCCAATACGTGTGATTTCAAATTGTTTGATACAGTACCTACTGGAGTACAAAAGATGGATGATCCATGTTTACCTAAAGTGCCACTTTCACAAATAAACATTACATTCGTGAGATATTAGTGTGAAAGGATGATTACTGGATACAGAAATTCCCACAATTACTGTAATGTATTTGTGATCAGATATTTGCATTATTTGATTTGGAACAGTAGACTACAGAAGACATAAACAAATTTCATATTGAGTCGGAATTGCATCACACATTTACCGCATAAATATGTTGTCGTTGGATGAAGTTCTGTCAACTGGGAGACTGATTTATGTCCAAAAAAATAGGTTATTTACTTCTATAAGTTATTGTCTAAAATATGCCTGCATATAGGGTGGAAATCATGTTATAGCTGTAAAACCCATCCCTATTCCCATATATGCTATCAACTGAACTTATTTTATTTGATGTTGTTGTGAGGGGTTTTGATGCCATTTTTCATATTGTGATATGCTATAAATGGCGTAACAATCCACTGTAGGGTAAATTCGTCATATACAAAAAGATGTCAAATTTTGTTCCGATTCCCTTTGGGGAGCGAATTCGAAAAATGACCGCCAAAATGTTTATAGTACTAGTAAAAAAGAAACAAGTTCCATGAGGGGTGGTAAAGAAAATTTTCCCATTGTCGCAGCCAATTAGTATGAAAATACTGCAGAAAAATTTCATGGGTTTATTTGTACCAATCAGAAGCTCATAAAGTGATATGTCAACATGTTGCAATGTCCAAATACTAAATTTCTCACACTGTATGTTAAGTAAACTTGACAATGTGACAAATATCTGAAAAACACTTTGTGAATATGAAAGTCTTTTCTTGAGAGATTGGCAAGCATGTGTAGTCATCAGTTATTGTCGATCTATCAGACATTTTGTTGACATTATATTTAAAGTGATACATATTTATTCCAAATTCTAAAATTTCAACGAATTCTCTCTCTCTCTCTCTCTCTCTCTCTCTCTCTCTCTCTCTCTCTCTCTCTCTCTCTCTCTCTCTCTCTCTATCTCTCTCTCTCTCTCTCTCTCTCTCTCTCTCTCTCTCTCTCTCTCTCTCTCTCTCTCTCTCTCTCTCTCTCTCTCTCTCTCTCTCTCTCGTGTTCTGCTTGTCGCTCATCCGATTTATGGGCTTTTCCTTCGTATATCACTGCCGGTTGTACGAAATGCACTAAACAACCTTAGTGTATAGTTAGAAATGTTTAAACAAATGACACAAAACACTACACAACAAACGTCTAGCAATGCGATTACCAGCACGTGTTAGGTTAGCTGTGTCATAGCTACTATGACAATAGTGCAGCTTGACGCTGTATCGGAGTGCCTTATTATTTTGAGAAACTTTTGAAATTGCATTCGATAATGGCAATTCCTATTAACAGCACGTTTGGTGATCGTTTACCACAGTGAGCGACACGTGCTAAACCCATGCATGTCAGTACCTTAATACAGAAAGCATTATGTTCATTTTGTTAAATTACATTTCAATTCGATCAATATTGGCCGTCGCCATGTAAATGTTTGGTAAGATGACGGTGCCAGTATGCAATTTTAATAACTTGTCTGGTCATAATTTGTTCAAGATATATTGAAGAAAATTATGCTCTTGTAATTAAATCGCTTTTAGACTGCTTTGATCGCATTGCGCCAAGAAATCAATAGAAATTAAATAACTTTCAGAAATCAATCGTAAACCATAAACTTTCAATACCATAAACTCTAAAGACAGGTATTTTAGTGCCGTACACACATGATACAAAAACCTGTCTATCACGTTTACCATCTGTCGGTTTGTCCGCTTGTCTGCCTGACCATTTGTATGCTCGTTATAGATTGCAGTTATAAACCAAATATATTTTCATTTAGTAAAACGGGTAGTCTAATCTACTCATGGAGATGTGTCATGTATGCGTGTTTTCATCACGCGATATCCACCATGGAGAGAGATGTGTTTTTATATACCATCACAATGGAATGCGTACATAACGTTATCTTTAATCCACCAGTTCACTTTGATAAAGTTTTGCTATAAGGTCAATTTCTAACTTAAGGATACATAGCCGTACTGCGTTGATTATAGTACATTTTCTAAGTGTAACATCTTTCTAGCAAGAGTAACTTAACCTTTTCATTTGATAAACCTTTGCTTACGTTTTGTATAAAAGTCCATTTATTGTGCACTGTTGGCTGTTGGTCATGTAATCCCGTTTGTGAATGAGAGCTAATGAATACAACATACACACCAAAGAAATGCAGGTCACTGTCGCTTTGTTTCGTGTTTTGTTGACCTTGATTCGGTTTAAGTCAGTTTCCAACTCTGCATCCGTCAACATATGTTGTCCTTTGGAAAGAACACTTTACCATTTTAAATGAGGTAGTGTTGGAGCATTCATATTATATATATATATATATATATATATATATATATATATATATATATATATATATATATATATATATATATATATATATATATATATATATATATATATATATATATATATATATATCCGTGTGTGTGTGTGTGTGTGTGTGTGTGTGTGTGTATGTGTGTGTGTGTGTAATTAATCTTTGAACTTCATATGGACAGTTGCTTCAAGCCAGCTCTCTGCAGCAATTGTGCATGGAACTTAATGTGATGCCATTTTTTTTCTGCAACCCGAATTATACTCATAGCATGTCGAATAGGGGTGATAATGATATCTTCTGATTGAATAATCCATGATATCAGTTATTATGACTCTATGATTTTAAACTAGGTAATAGAAAGGATCGAAAACTAAGAAGTTTTATAAACTTCAACAAATAATTTATTTCCATAGAAAGCAAATTTAAAAATTAAAAATAGATCAAAAAGTTTTACCACCAGTCCTAATGAATAAAGTTCTAATTAATTCCAGTGTTTATGGAAATAAGATGCTGAAGGTGTTGATACGCATGTTGTGGTCTGTGACGTGGTTATGTGACAACAGTATTTTGATGAATCGCAATAATATGATGAAATATGTCCTTGTCTAAATTCATTATTATTTCAAGTTAATGTATCTGTCCAAGAATATTATTTGAACACTTTTCATTTCTATTGAATACATAATTTGAATAAATAAATTCCAGCTCAAATGAAATACTGAACACGACAATAATACCGATCTCTGCTTCATATATTATTGTAGGAATAAATAATTTTTTATTAAACAAGGTTAATAAACGTCTCTACTTGGCCTAGGCCACGAATATCATTTGCTACAAAAATAAAACTATTACTCGAAGGAATAAGCCCTTTCCTAAAATTATAATATATAATGTGGTAAATATCAGGTAGGCTAGGTATTTCAATGAGGGAATTCCGATAACCATGACCCAGATATTAATAAATATGTTTATTTATATTGATAATGATCCTAATAATAATCCCACACTCATAAGAAAGTATTCATTACGCATTATTTGCTTTCATAATGAAACCAAAATCAGTGTATTTTGTCGGAAAAAATGAACAATAGTTTAGGACAAGGTGAAGATCAAAAGAAGTTATTCATAGCATATAAGGAATTAAAAAATCTAATAAACAATGCAAATTAAATACAGTAACACAGTATTGTCACATGTTAATGTAATCAAAATCCACTGACTTCCTCTTATTTCACTCAGTATGGTAGATAAAAGAAGTGTTTGAAGCAATGATTCCGGAATCGATGTATAACAGAGTATGAATTCTCCGCTTAAAAAGAGAACTAAATGGAATTATGGATAATCCGTACTGGAGAATAACTCTCAAATATATAATCTAAAACCATAATTCAGCTGTGATATGTTTATTTACCAGATGATTTGTTCATGTAATGAATACAGGTGAGAACGTTTCTTTTCTTTTGTCCAACATGCATGGATGCATGTACGAATCCATCCATCCATCCATCCATCCATCCGTTTGTCCGTCCGTCCGTCCATCAATCCATCCATCCATCCGCACATACATACATACATACATACATACATACATACATACATACATACATACATACATACATACATACATACATACATACATACATACATACATACATACATACATACATACATACATACATACATACATACATACATGTATGCATGCATACCCTAGTGTATTGAATTTGAACTATTAAAGTCTTTTTTTCCCACGTGCACACCTATTTTTGTTTTACACTTTCGTTACATCGGGACATGGATAGATGGAAAGACTGAGTGATTGGTCCATGGATAAATGAAGTATTTTATTGCAAAAGTGACATTGTTTGTAGATTATGAGGATAAATATGCGTCATGACACCGCAGTAGTAAGAGTTACAAGATTTCTGGCTCTACGACTGTTGATAGCCAGTGATAGAACAAAGACCCTTTTTCATACTACCGACCAGGTGATAGCCAGTAACAGAACATTCATTTTCACAACCTGAGGCTTTTGGCTCGGAGACCACATTTTAGACTATTGGTCAAGGTATGACCAATGATTGAACAGCTATTCTTACATCCCGAGATTTCTATTATTGAATAGGTTTCTGGCTAAAGGACCACCATCAGGTTGGCGGCATATTCTTAAGTTTTTTGTGGTTTGATTATTTTCCATGCTTATATAAAGGAGTTTAGATAAAATTTCATAGCATATCATTGCCGTATATTTTGTCATAACTATTCTATACTTGCTTACCCTCATTGGCAGGATGTCCGTTAACATACTGTCAATGATACGAAACTCGTGTATTAAATCGTCCATATCATATTTTGCACCTCGCAAATTAGTTCGTATTTGGTCAAGTAATTTTTTATAAGTACTACTAGCAATTTTACAGGAGTATTTTTTGGTCTCAAGCCTGGGTTCAATCTCCTTACATGCTGTTGAAAGAGATACACAGACAGCATATATAAATAACAAAAAAGGATTTAATGATACCCCATTTGATATTATGCCAGAGGTGGTTATTATCAGTGTCAAAAATGATTTTACTCGAAGTATTGTATTGTACTACCTAAAACATTGTTTCACACACCAAAGAATTGTATGATACTATTTATAATATTGCATTAGTGGATCGATGTCTTGTTTTGGAATATCTTCTGAAATATGATTGAAATCGAGGATCTGTTTTTATTATCCATATTTGTCTAAAGTTTTATACAATATTAAAAACTCTAATACCAGCAATCGAATCAAGAAACTAGCGGAATACATTATTGTTAGGATTAGTTATAAAAGCTATGTTTTTTGTCATCTCACGAAGTATCCTTATATTGTTCTTCTGTTAGTACCTCATTTTTCTTTAACCAAGTATATGAATCAAATGTGTCGGATACTTCACTTTCATACCAATTTTTCGTTTACCAAATTAATGTAATCGTTTTCTGTTTCATCGATATATTCTAATACTAAACGCAACTGATTTAACGTGAAATTTTTTAGGACGAGATGTTGTCTGATAATTACATAAGCGACTACGAAATTTGCTAGCATTACATCTTGGAGCACTTTTTTAAAAATAAAATCCCACTTTATATAGGATTTTTGTTTTACAAAAAATTATAAATATATACCAGACAGAACAGAATTTAATTTCTCTAACCTGTATGATAGTATTGTTTGTATTAAACTATTATTCCTGCCCACTATTATCAAGATTCTACTACAGAATACAGGGATAGCACAGTCTGAGCTTATATAACAACGATTCAGTGCCATCATTTTTTGGTGATGCGAGCTTAGTCGTGACGGTATATGGGTTGGTGCGTGCAGGCAAGGCGATGGGTGCCATTTACTCGCGGACCTGGGTTCGAAACTCGGTAGAGTACGAATTTAATTTCTCTAACCTGTATGAGAGTAATGTTTGTATTAAACTATATATATATATATATATATATATATATATATATATATATATATATATATATATATATATATATATATATATATATATATATATATATATCAAGTCCCCGCTAGTGGCCAAGTGGTCTAAGGCGCTCCACGTTATGGATCACTACCATCTCACCTCTGTCTGCGTGGGTTCGAGTCTACGATTCAGCGAATGTGGATATGTGAGAAAGCTTGCCAGTAGCTTCTCGTATATATCGTGTGCTGATCAACATCAATTCGAGTTGATCGCAGCTGATAGTAAATCTCTTTATCAAAGCTATAGATTTTGGTTGAAAGGGGGCTGCTGGTGATTACTAT